>JAJOZX010005159.1:270000-272500 GCA_023014485.1 Bathynomus jamesi
TTTCCCTGTTCAACACAACACTTTTATTGAGTTAATTAAGCTTTGTGTCAAAGATTGTAAATTTCAGTTTGAAAATAAGTTTTATGCTATGTCGTTTGGATTGGCTATGGGAAATCCCCTTTCACCTGTACTAGCTAATTTATATATGGAATTTTTTTAAAGTAGAATTTTGCCTACGATTGTTAATTTTAACCTGGTTTGGTAGAGGTATATAGATGATATTTTATGCCTTTGGCCTAATAATTTGGATGTGGACTTATTTCTTGGTAGGCTCAACAATTTAGTCCCATCTATTAAGTTTACAGTTGAAACAGAAAATGATGGAAGCCTATCTTTTCTTGATCTAAAAATTTGGAGATGCTCTAATCAGTTCAAATATGAAGTCTACCGTAAGCCTACTAATAATAACTCTTATGTGCATTTTTATTCTGACCATCATCCTTCGATTAAATCCTCTATTTTCTCTGCTATGTTTCTTCGAGCATTGAGAGTTGTCAGTCCTGAATTTTTAGATTTCGAGTTATGCAATATCATGAATATTGGTACTAAATTATGTTATCCTATTTCATTTTTAGATAACTGTCTTAAGAAAGCCAAGAATAGGTATTATAATAATGTAATTGTAAAGGAATTTCAGCGTAAAAATATCCTTAGCCTACCTTACTATGTTAATTTTCAATACCTTCCAACTGTACTTAAAGCAATTGGCATTAATGTAATCTTTAAGTATAATAATACTGTTAAATCACGCCTAACAAAGAATAGCCCTGATAATGTTGTTGGTTGTGTGTATTCGATCGGATGTACACAATGTAACTCAGTATATATAGGCCAAACCGGTAAAACGTTAGATATTAGGGTAAAACAGCATAAATATGCGTGTAGAACAGCTAATACTTCCAATGCTTTATTTAACCATATGTATAGATGTAACCATAGCATCAAGTGGGATAGTTCTAAAGCGCTTGTTAAAAACAGATATATAATAGAAAAAAATATTCTAGAATGTGCATTTATTCATTTTAAAAACAATTTCAATAACAGTTCGGGGACGTATAAAATTGACGATATCATGTTAAAATTTCTTTTGCCTCTCATTAACCCTTGTTAATTATGTGCTAATTGTTTTGTTTTTCCTGTACATTGCATATATTTATGGGCATCTCGCCTTTTATCTTCATTCCCTGAGGAGGTGTAGCTTTGAATACACGAAAGGCTTTGGAATCGTTTTTCTTTTTCCTTGTGGGTTTGCAGCATATATATATATATATATATATATATATATATACATATATATATATATATACACATATATATATATATATATATATATATATATAATGTTATAATGTTATAATGTTTCAGACCAACAAAGACCCTAGGATCCACTCATGGCTGGTCTACCTAACTGTGTTCGTAATTGTGTATGCCCTCCGTGGTGTCGGAGGGGACCTACAATATTACGTGGGTTCCGAACCACAAGAACATAAGAAATTTATGTAACAACTTCCTGTACATTGGCAACGACCAATTTAGCAAAACTAATTAATTATCGATTTAAAATTAAAGATAGAATCTCTGGATCCAGAGGATCAAGTCATAATAGACTACTATCCACAAATATGTTACACTCTATATTTATTTATAACCGACATGCAATTATATCAGATCCAAAGAATCCAGTCAATTTCATTACGGTATCCAAATACTAGTACCTTGTTACGAAAAATAAGTCACGGTCCATATCGATTGTGGACGAAGTCAAAATTTACAACCATATACATTACAATATATACACTTAGGAGGAAAAATGTAGGTGTGGCTGTAAAGACTAGAGTAATGTAGAAATGTGTGTGCACCCATCTTGGGTCTCCCATTTAAAGGTGTTTATGGGGCAAGTGAAGATCATGAGTTTTTCAATACCTCACAGTACTATGGGGGGCACCGCTCAGCAGAGGAATCTCTTTAAATGGGGTGTGTAAGGACAGAGAGTATCCCCTAACCCAAGACGCTGCCTCCCTATATCCCACAACACTTGTGTTGAGCTTTGGGATCTATCCCCACAAGGCCTTAATTTTACTGTACTACCTTAAACTATACCCAATCTATCAACATATGCGTCTAATCGATTTTTAAACATGTTTATAGACGTGCTACTAATTACTTCTACCGGCAAACTATTCCACCTATTTACTATTTTATGCGTAAAAACGTTTTTGGCAACTGCTGTCTCGAACCTTCTACTTGTCAACTTACACCCGTTATTTCTAGTCCTATTATATTGAGATATTTCGAAAAAGCTATCTCTATCTACGTTATCGAACCCATTCATAATTTTGAAAACCTGGATTAGATCACCCCTTAACCTCCTAGTCTCGAGTGTTGTCAATTTTAACTCCTTAAGCCTATCCTCGTACGACTTTGACCTAAGCGACGGAATCATCTTAGTTGCTCGTCTTTGAACTCTTTCGATTTTGTCTATATCTTTGCGCATATGCGG
>JAJOZX010005159.1:277500-280000 GCA_023014485.1 Bathynomus jamesi
CATGGAGTCTCTTTCCCTTCGGCTCCTGCTGAGAGTGGTCGGGTCTCTCTCCTGGATCTACCTCTCCCACCTGTGGTGGACCTTTCCTCCCCCCCCGTCAGTGCTTGTCTGGTTTGGCGAGCCCTCGAACATCTGGTTCTCCCCAGCCCCCCTCTGGTGGGAAGTCGGGGGCTTCGGCTGGGCCCGTCTCGTCGTCTCTCCCCCCCCAGGGGAGCCCCCCTCTGAACTCCCTGTTCCACTCTCCACCTCTCGTTCTACTACGGGTGAAGCAGCTGCGGGGTCGGTGGCCCCTACCCCCCCTCCCGTTCGGGGTGAGTCGGGGAAGCCGTTTCCGTCCCTGGTTGCGGACCGTTGAGTTTGCTGCTCAGCTTGGTCCGTGGCTATTTCTCTGTTTTCTCTGCCTCTTATAATGCCAGTTCCCCTTACAGTTCCATTTTGCATTGGAACTGTAAACTGTAGGGGGCTATCAAGTGGAGGGGGTTTCCTATTTCTTTCGGAAATCTGAACTGAACTAATTCTATTAGCATTAAGCTGTCTGTCATTCTCACGGAGATGGTGTGTCCTATTTCGACACTTTACTAACTTTCCGGCTGGGTAAATCTCCCATTGATTCCGGTTAAAAAAATCCATACCTAGTAGGATGTCTGTCTGAAAGGTGGCGACTGTGTCCACTATACAACATTTCGCGGGGTATACCGCGTTTCCAACTTCTAAATATAACTCAATTTCTCCGTATGTAGGTATGGGTGTGCCCGTAACTCCTCTGAGTTGGCAGGATGGTGCCTTCAGTTCATATTTGTAATTTGTATTCTCTAATAATTCATCAACACATTGTTTCTTAATTAACGTCGCGTGTGCTCCTGTATCTAGGAGAGCAGTTAAATCTTGGTTATCAGTGCTACAATTTATTATTAAATCTAGGAGGTCCGCACCTATTATCCTGATGGGGAGTTTGTGTGCGTATCTGGGTTCATTACTGTAATTTAGGAGGGCTGGGTCTAAAAAAGGGCTCGAATGGTCTTCTATGGGAGGACCTGGGTCATATTCTACGGGATTACGACACGCTGGAGGGTGTTCTTCAAAACTGTACTCTGGGGAAAATGATTCCTCCACGGGTACTTCTACGTACCGAACTAGCTGACCTTGCTGGTTGTACTGAGGTTTGTACATGGGGTAAGAGTGTGGTTGACCCTGTGGTCGTAATCTATTGGGTTGGTGGTTCGACTGAGGCTGGGAATGGACTGGTTTCTGGGGATTGGATGACTTTTGGGATACGGTTTGGGAACGTGGGAGGTTTGGTTTCTGAAAGTGGGGTCTATACCCTGCAGAGGCTTTATCAGCACACTTTTGGCGATCGCCACGGCGATGACCATGTTCGTGACAGTGGGAGCAATAAGAGGGATAATTACACTGACTTATCATGTGCCCAAAGCTATCGCAGTTAAAACACTGTGGAGGAGGGCGTGTATTCTGGGTTTGGGGGGCTTGTTTCTGGGGTGGTGGTCCCTGCATTGGCCTCGATTTATAGGGTTGTTGTTGTTGTTGCTGTTGGTGTTGTGGTTGCTGCTGTTGAATGTAATGTACGGGGGTTTCTCTACTCTTTCGGTAGTTTTGGTTTGCTAAATCGGGGTAATGTTCCCGTGTTTTGTTTATGGCTACACTTACAGGTTTGTCAACATTTAAAAACTCCTGAAACTTTTTTTTAGGTGCTCCGCGTAGGTTTGGTAAATAGTTGTTGCTACTATTAGATTTCTTTGTTTCGAAGTGAAAGTTATGCCACATGCATTTTCTGCGGCACGGAGTGCTTCTCCTGCAAGTTTATGTGTTCGTGTAATAAAATTGTTTAAATCTTCGTGTTCCTCTTTCTTCCATTTAGCTTGGAAGACCGCTTCTAACGTGGCTAAGGGTTGTGCAAGTGTTATTTCTTTAAAAAATTCTAATAAGTTTTGTTTAAAATCGTCCCATGTTGTAGCTTCGTTAAATGATGGGACGTAGGTGACTGTGCGATGAGCATTTCCCTCTTTAGGGTCGATAAATCTTTTTGCTTCTCTAATTTTTATATCATCATCGGTGATGGTTTCGCGTAAGAAATGTTGCTCTAAAGATTCAATCCAAGGTCTTACGCGTGGTTCAACAAAACGATTATCTATGGTCTCCTTAAAAATTAAAAGAGTATGGGGAAGGTTTACTAGTCTGCCTAAGTTAATATATGCTGGGGAGGGGGTTTGAGACTGAGGCATATTGGCTTGTTCTGGATCTGAAGTTTGTGTGTTTGGGAGTATGTTTGAAGGGCGCGGGGTGTGGAAAAATGGGTGTAGGTAAATTTTCGATGTCAGAAAGCGCACCGTCTGAATCGCTCATATGTGAAGGTACTTATTGATGTGTTCTAATTAGGTCTGCTTGACCGATCTTAATTTATGGAATGATCACTTAAGGGGTTTTCCTAACTACACTATCTAAAAAAAATAAATGCACAACAATTTGCCTACAAGGGAAAAAT
>JAJOZX010005159.1:285000-334358 GCA_023014485.1 Bathynomus jamesi
GCTCCACAAACACCTTGAAATGGGAGACCCAAAATGGGTGCACACACATTTCTACATTACTGTACAGTCTCTACAGCCAAACCTACACTTTTCCTCCTAAGTATATATATTGTAATGTATATCGGTTGTAAATTTTGACTTGGTCCGCAGTCGATATGGACCGTGACTTATTTTTCGTTGGGCAAGGTACTTGTATTGATGGATACCGTGATGAAAATGACTGGATTCTTTGGATCTGATATATGTGCATGTCGGTTATACAGTAAATAGATATAGAGTGTAACATATTTGTGGATAGTAGTCTATTATGACTTGATCCTCTGGATCCAGAGATTCTATCTTTAGTTTTAAATCGATAATTAATTAGTTTATAATTGATAATTATTTAGTTTTGCAAAAATTGGTAGTTGCGAACGTACAGGCAGTTGTTACATAAATTTCTTATGTTCTTGTGGTTCGGAACCCACGTAAAATTGTAGGTCCCCTCCGCCACCACGGAGGACATACAGTCATACACAATACACAATTACGAACACAGTTAGATAGCCCAACCATGAGTGGATCCTAGGGTCTTTGTTGGTCTGAAACATTATAACATTATAACATTATTATATATATATATATATATATATATATATATATATATATATATATATATATATACGGTATACACACACATATATATATATATATATATATAATGAATTTCACAATTAAACACGTAAAATGAATGAATGATGTAATCCCACAAGGAAAATGAAAAATGATTCCAAGGCCTTTCATGTATTCAGAAATACACCTCGTCAGGGAATGACGACACCCTGAGAAGGTGTACTTCTGAATACACGAAAGGCCTTGGAATCATTTTTCCTTTTCCTTGTTGGTTTACAGCAAACCTACAAGGAAATTGTGAAATTCATCCCATATATATATATATATATATATATGTTAAACACAGACCGTGCATGGAACAAGGAACTCTTCTGGGAAAATTAAATCCACTATAGTCCGAATAAGTAATGGTAAATGACAAATACCATAGTTTTTTTCCTTTTTCATGATTTTAGCCCGACGTGGGCAACGGGTCTCTCGCAAAGAGATCCCATAAATATAGCTTCCCTCACCAGCTATCTGCAAAGCAGACAGGATCCAGCTTTGGGACGTGGATCCAAAGCTGGATCCTGTCTGCTTTGCAGATAGCTGGTGAGGGAAGCTATATTTATGGGATCTCTTTGCGAGAGACCCGTTGCCCACGTCGGGCTAAAATCATGAAAAAGGAAAAAAACTATGGTATTTGTCATTTACCATTACTTATTCGGACTATAGTGGATTTAATTTTCCCAGAAGAGTTCCTTGTTCCATGCACGGTCTGTGTTTAATATATAATGTTCTCAGGGAACCATTCTGAGTTTGTATATATATATATATATGTATATATATATATATATATATATATATATATATATATATACATTATATACTGTATATATAATGTCTTTACTTTCATTAATTCATAAGCCAAAACTAAAAATGACATTGTATGGTCAGAGTAAAATAATGTCAGCTAAAGCCATATGCAAATAACCATTTGCCAAATACAGTAAAAAGTAATCTGTTTGATAAGTAAACATGTTCAAAGCATGTTCAATTTAGGTATAAGATTTATTTTGATTTTTTTCCTCCTCTCAGAAATGAATCTAAAATAAACTTTTGATAATGATACATAAAGTTATAGTTCTCCATTAGCATAACCCCATGTTTTCTTTGTCAGTTTTCTCGTTTAATGGAATATAATAAAAATTCAGTGAACTCACTCATCATACGCTTTATTTAACAAAAGGTGCATATCAGTAATTAAAAATACCTATATTCCTTTATTCTTCTTCAGTGTAAATATTTTTATAAACAAAACGCAAGTTCATATCGGCTTAATTAGAACATTGTATTTTGACTTGAAAATGAGCCCTACAAAGTCATTAACTAAGTATTCTTCAGACATTTTCACATTTGGGACGATGGGCTACCGAGATTGATAAGATCTTTGGAATTATTCATAACATTTGGCTGAAACGGGTGCCAAAGCATCTTTGAATCTCATATTTTAAAATAAAGCGCAATTATTAAAACATCGGTATACTTTAAAGAAAGGTTTGGGATAGGCTAATACTTATTTATTTATATAAGTTCCTACAGCAATAACATATACCCATAACACTCCATAACACACTAAACTCTTTTTTATTTATTGACGCTACATTAGAAAATGGTCCATCAAGTAAAATTTTATGGGATTCGCTTAATTAAGTTCTATGGTGATGTAATTCTTTTGGCCAAACATGCCGTAATTAGTTTCCCAAGTGCCTTCTTGTAAAGTCTATGCAAGAAATAAAAGAAGCCTTATAGATATAAATTTAATGATAAATTTCTCTGACAGTGACGTGAGTCAAGGCACACCACACACACACACACACACACACACACACACACACACACACACACAAAATAGATTTTACGGTGATGCAACTCTTATGGCCAAGGCTGCAAAAGAGTTGCATCATCCAAAAACTTTTAAGTATGGCTGATAAAGTCAAATGAAACCTGCATGCCACTTCTGAGTAATGATGTGCCGTTGCTGTATTGAATTTCATACCAATTTCTAGTTTAAATATACTTTTCAGGAAACTGCAAAAATTAAAAAAAATGTAACATATTAAAACTAAGATAGCAAATAATAATTACATCAAATCTTTCTGAAGAAGTTCACAAATTTTGACCAAGGACCGAGAAAATGTATAAAAAATGAACCGCAGAATTTAACACGATTACATGATTAAGCTTAATCTAAAAAATTATTAAGTAATTTAAAAAAGAAATTCATCAATTACTTCGTGAAAATAAAATAGAAAGAAAATTAAAATTTTTTCCAAACTTGCATTTTGTATACAGTTTGAGTGTCGCGCGAGTTTGGACTTTATATGCAAAAATGAATGTTAGAATTATTCATTTTTACATATATATTAATATATATTATTTAATATATTTCCTCGCTGGGTTCAAATCATTTTAAAATTAGATGCTATTCGAATCGTAATCTGACACGCCGAATTACAGTGTCCTTCGAATTTTGGGATCATTCGCGATGCAGTACTTTTTGTCATATCGTGATTCGATATTAACACTTACAAATTAGATTGTAATAAATCATGTGCTGAGCATCTGAAATTTAGTAGTGACAGATTAGTACCTGTGTTAGTTTTGTGCTTTCAGGGTTTTTGATACATGGTGTTTTTCTGGATACAATGTTATCCATTGTTCCAGTACTAAAAGAGAAAAAGGGTAAAATTAATAGTAAAGGTAACTAGAGGCCAATCGCCTTGGCCAGTATTATGTCTAAGGTGTTTGAATATATACTCATTAATAGACTTGAATGTTACCTGTATACTGGTGATATCCAATTTCGTTTCAAAAAGAAACATAGTACTGATATGTGTGTGTATGCCTTGAAGGAAATGGTCTGTAAATACCAAACTCGAGATGCTAATGTATTTTTGTGTTTCCTGGATGCCTCTAAGGCATTTGATCGTGTTAATCGTGACAGATTATTCATGAAACATGTGAATCATAATGTACCTGGTTACTTGGTCCATATATTGGTATTCTGGTTTAATCACTAGATACTAATTGTAAGATGGGGTGGGGTTAATTCAGAGCCATTCTCTGTGACCAATGGTGTCAGTCAGAGAGGGATATTATCCCCCTAATTATTTACTGCTTATACGCTGAACACTTGTAATATAGGCTGCTATATTGGTACAATGATTGTTAATCAACTGATATATACAGATGATCTAGTTCTTATTTTCCATCTGTAAAAGGGCTCAGCACACTTTTGAAGGTTTGTGAAAGGTATGAGAAGGATAGCGACATAAAATATAATCTTGCTAAAAGTCATATTATGATTATGAGGACCAAGGCCTACAAGTATATAAATTTTCCTGAATTTTAATTGAATGGTATGGTGCTGTCAAAAGTGATCCAGACTAAGTATCTTGGCCACATACTAAGTGAGAGTCTTTCAGATGACTGTGATATTCTAAGGCAGTGTAAACAATTATAAGCTCAGGGAAATACTTTGGTTAGAAAAATTCATATGTGTACATAAGATGTTAAGTTGATCTTCAAAACTTTTTGTATTCCAATGTATACAGCTCATTTGTAATGGTACTACAGGATGTGTAATTTGAGAAAATTGTATGTTGCGTATTATAATATTTTTAGGAGTTTATTAAGAACTCCAAGATTTATAAATGGTGCTCCTTCTAGTGCCAGTATGCTGTTTGTAGTTAATATGGTGCCTAACTAAGCCAGTGTCATACGCAAATTTGTATTTAGATTTATCACTAGGCTTGGTGAGTCAATCAATAAGATAATAGGAGCCATGGTTAGTGGACTGATCTCCGATATATTTTATAAATCTCAAATCTGGAAGAATTGGCGTAGGCAATTGTATGTTCATTATGCATAGTGATTCATTGGCCTACTTAGTCAGTGCTCCAGACAACTATCTCTTAATCTTCTATGGACCACTTGTATTATGTTCGTACTTGTTGAGTCTGAAAGAACATTTCATATATCCTCTTGCTTTCTTCGAGAAGTCTTTTCATTTCTTGGAAATTAAGTGATTATTTAACCTTAGAATCTGTAACATTTACTGTCAGGAGATTTTATGTGGATTCATTGATGAGATGTCCTTTTCTGGTAACGATCGCTAATGAGAGTGAAGGAGTCAGGCAGCTTTTTTATCAACATATGAGGGTAGTGGCGGTGCCAAAGCGATTATGAACATTGTAGCCATCATTGTTCCCCTTTAGTCTAGGATCTGGCCCAGAGTTGTATAAATTTCTGGGTGCAGAGGTTTTGACGATTGATCTAGACTAATTTTGGGGCGGAGAATCCGAATTTTTCTATGCCATCGCACCGAATTGGTGCGAAAGTGGTCAAAATGGCAAAAAATTGGCAAAAATGGCAAACTTTAATCAGTTTTTCGTATTTTTATCATATTCTTGAGTTGAAAAAATTTTTAAGGGCAATTTTTGGTTTGAGAATGTTTTTGTAACATACTGTTGCCTGAACCAAGGAAACTGACAAAAATGTCAAAAAATAACAGCAAAAATAGTAAAAAATTAAGTAAATATTGTCAAAAAATCGCAAAAATGAAATTTTTGGCTATTTTGGTGCATAAACTAGCTCTAACCAATCTTATCAAACTAAATAGTCAAGAAATTAGATATTAATCAACAGATTAATCAACAGATGATAGATCGTGGTAAGTAATAATCGAATTGAATATTTAAAACATAAATATAAAGACCAATGTGTTACAAATGAATTTTTATATGTATAGAATAGAACCAGTTTATTATAATTGCAATTGCAAGAAGTCTTAATATATTTTATTTTTTCAGGATGTATGTCAACTTGTGCCAGAAAAGAAGCATAGCTCAAACCTTGGTAAATGTATCTTGTGCCAGAAGAACAAAAGCCCAAGTGGAGAGAAATATTTGAGCAGCGGAGAACATGGAATAAAAAATTGCTTCAGTTGGCTTTTGCTTACCCAAATCATGACAGAAGCAAGCGTTTGAAAGCTCTTACTGAGAGTCAGACTCCTTATATCTAGTATCAGAGCACTTCGTGCTATGCAACATATAAAAAGTTCGTTGAACGTAGCCAGAAGTCTAAAAATGCTGAATCTGAACCCTCCGATTCCTCCTTAGGGGAAGCATTAACTCCTCCAGAAAATAGTTCAAGCAAAAGGATTAAAACACAGCATATCAAGGATATGAAAGTGTGCGTATTTTGTGGTTCAGCTCGAGTCAAATTGAAAGGTGGAAACATTGACCATGATTTGTTTCGGATATGTACTCCAGGTCGTGTCCAAAAGTTATTGAGTTATGCCCACTTGTTCAAAGACGATGTTTTTACCAGAGTAGCGATGTTGAACGAATACAAAGATGTATTCGCTGCAGATGTATTCTATCATAATAATTGTATAAAGAAGCATTTTGCAGCCTATGATCGCAGAATAGAGACGATTTTGGAAAACAGACAGCAAGAAAATGAAGTTATGGGTTCTACTGACATGGTTCAAGAAGCGTTTAATGATGTAGTCTCAAAAATAGACTTCACAAGCTGTGGATACAGTGTCACCTACTTGAGACAAGAGATCAATAAAAAGCTGAACCAGGATGAATCTATCAGTAACTATTTGGTTAAGAGCCTGCTTATAGACAAATTTAAGGACACCATTTATTTTACATATCCTAGCAACAAACGAAAATCCCAGATGGTTTATTCTGTCCAGATTGAGAGTGCAAGAATTATTGAAACTTTGCGGAAATCATCTGTCGAAAACGTTGCTAAGGACCTAAGGAAAAAGTTAAAAACTTACAGTTTTGGTTTACGCTCTAGCTATTGTGATCCAAACGATCTTCATCTAGCCTTAAAACGCTTCCAAAATGAACGTCCTCCAATATGGATGGAATTTCTTCAGCATTTGTTTTCCACCCGGAATGTATCAGATAGCAACAATCAGTTGATGCTGAAGTGTGACACTATCTTCCAGATGTTGTTTTACATCCTTCATAATGGTTTGGAGCCCACCCCATTGCATGTCGGATTTGCTCAAACTATACATAACCTGTCACAGTCTAAAGATCTTATTGAAATTGCAAACAAACGGAGCATTTGTGTAGGATATCAAGAAGTTCACAAAATAAATTTTGCACTAGCAAAACGTATAATACTTTATGTGGTTCACATAGAGTTCCAGTTCCTCCAGTATTTGATCAAAACCATCCAATTCAAGCAGCAGTGGATAATTTTGACACCTTGGAAAGTACCTTGTCTGGAATTGGTTCGACACACGATACGGTGCTAGTTTTATTCCAAAATGCTCCATTGAGCTCTGCACCAACACAACAGCATACTAATATGATCAGTGAAGCTCTAGAGTCAACCCTCCGGCTTGGCAAGTTACAAAGCGTTCTTCCTTGCCAAGAAATTATCTCGATTGGACCAAGACATGAACGAGGTACAATAAGTCAAGATTTCCAAGTCTCTGAATACAAGGCAAACGATCAATTACTAGAGACTGTTAATCTCGACCATTTCCTGTGGTTTGTGATGCGATACAAAATAAAACAACCACAATACAGGGCTCTTCAACTAACTCAAATACTGATAATGATGACTTTGTTCCAAGCTTTGTTATTGTCAAAAGCCCTTTTGTAGGAGATAGCTTGAAGCCTACAACTATTGCGTTCACTCCCATACTGCCATACAAAGCAACTGAATTTGATACCATTTTTACAACAATGATTAACTTTCAGGACGTGCTTAAGCAGCAGAATAAGCCATACGGTGCACTGTGGTGTGATGAAGGAGTTTATGCTATTGCGAAGGAAATTCAGCTCCTGAAGAAAGATCTGTTCAGTAATTTATTTATCGGATTGGGTGGATTCCATTTTGAGAAGATTGTACTTGCTTGTATTGGATCTTATCTTCATATATCGGGAATTGAATCTGCCAAACTCTTTGCCACTTTTGCAAGATTTTCAGTCAACTTCATCATCAGAAATAATACATGATCTTATCTCACAGTCTTTTACAACATGCAAACCTAAGAGTTTTATAAAATTAGCACTATTTTTTATATTTTATCTATTTTTTCAAATATTCTACAACCATTTTTAATCATTGTAACCCAAAATTTAGACATTTATACATGTTTTTGTGTTAGAAAATTTTAGTTTGACATTTTTGTCAGTTTTCTTGGTTCAGGCAGCAGTATGTTAGAAACACAGATTCTCAAACAAACAATTGCCCTTAAAAAAAATTTCAACTAAAGAATATGACAAAAATACGAAAAACTGATAAAATTTTGCCATTTTTGCCAATTTTTTGCCATTTTGACCACTTTCGCACCAATTTGGTGCGATGGCATAGAAAAATTTGGATTCTACGCCCCAAAATTAGTCTAGATCAGTCATCAAAACCTCTGCAACCAGAAATTTATACGAACTCTAGGCCAGATGCTGTACTACTTGGAAATATTGTATACAAGAGTAGTATAGCCGAAAAAGGTTAGAGTGCAGGAATGTTGCAATTTATTACGTAATGTTGCAAGGGTGGGTGGTGCAAAGGGGGTGGGGGTGTTATGCAACATGTTGCAAAGGGTGTGTGGGTGTTATGCAACATTTTGCAAGGGAGTGGGGTGTTGCAAAGGGGGTGAGGTATTGAAAAAAAAATCCCCAAAGGGGGGTGGGGGATGTTGCAGGTGCAACAAGGGGTCATGAAACTTGGAGGCGGCGTTATCCCCCAAGAGAAAGAAGGAAAGGAGGAGAGGTGTTCACCTGGGGGGGAGGGTACACCTGAAGGAGAGAGAGAGAGAGACAGAGAGTATCGGCCTTTGATTGCAAGGGCTTGGAGGCGGAGTTCTCCCCCAAGCTATTTTCGTATACCTAACCTAAGAGGCCTCTAAGGGGTTTTCCCAAAGGGCCAGAAAGAGAAAGGACCAGAGGTCCTTGCTCGGCTGGGAGCCGAGCTTGAATGACTCCGTCATCAGCTTCTCGCGCTTTTATAGACCTCTAATCCGGCTGAGTTGCCAGATAGCGCCATGTATTCAGGCTGAGTTGCCAGATAGCAATATTTAAAACCATATATTAATCAAAATACCACAATATATTTATATGATGGTAGTTAATCAATACAGAATTTCTTTTAATTGTTGGAATTAAGAAGATTCATCTGTTTATTAAATAAATCATTTAAACACATGCTCTTTACACAATAAATCACTTAATTCCTATTTTATTATAAATACCACAATTGAATAACAGTGGGAAAAACGAAAGGAAAAGAAACCTTACGAAGAAAGTTGAAATAAACCCACACGGTCGTCCATTCCCCCCAATCTCCTCACCCCATCAGTGTATATATATATATATATATATATAGAAAGAATCATAATAACCGTGTCTATTTAATTTTGTCATTCCTTATATATATATATATATATAAATGGATTTTCACCTTAAAGTGAATTAAAACATTAACTTTATTACTTAATTCCTATTTTTATTATAAATATCACAATTGAATAACTGTGGGAAAGGAAAAGAAACCTTGCGAAGATTGGTGAAAATTAACCAAAACTCACAGTCGACCATTCCTTCCAATCTCCTCACCCCATCTGTGTTTGTATATATAAACGAATGAACAACTCGTGCACACACACACACACACACACGCACACGCACACGCACACACACACGCCTCTGTACATATCATGTGAATGAAAATCAGAAAAAAATGCCAAACGTATATTTTGTCAATCCTTATATATATATAAATATATATATATATATATATATATATATATAAATTGAATTTCACCTTAAAGTGAATTAAAACATTAACTTTATTACTTAATTCCTATTTTTATTATAAATATCAATTAAATAACAGTGGGAAAAACGAAAGGAAAAGAAACCTTGCGAAGATTGGTGAAAATAAGCCAAAACACACGGTCGTATTCTCAAATCTATACACACACACACACACACACACACACACGCACACACACGACACGAGGAATCGTTTCCCCGACTCGAATCACACCTGTTGGCCCAGAGGCCTTTTTGAAATGACCATAATCTGACCTTTCTTCCAGTCAACTCGAGCAAAACCTCACCTCACTCCGATTCTTAGATATACACACAATTATTTTAAATAATAATCAGCGAAAGAAACAAAGTGGGCAAACCTGAAAGTACTAATAATTATATATATATATAAAGAGAGAGAGAGAGGGTTTTGTTCATTCTTTTAAAATAAATAAAGGAATGGATATATATATATATATATATATATATATATATATATATATATATAGGGTGGTACAAATTACAGTAATAATAACAACTAACTCTTCCCCGAATTGTAACAATGGATAAGGTTTTCACTCCGCCTTAGACCCACAGTTTAACGTGGAAACCGAATGCTCTTTTCTGGCAAACCTGAAAGTACTAATAATTATATATATATATATAATATATATATATAGAAAGAAAGAGTGAGAGAGTTTTGTTCATTCTTTTTAAATAAATAAAGGAATGGATATATATATATATATATATATATATATATATATATATATATAGGGTGGTACAAATTACAGTAGTAATAATAATTAACTCTTTCTCGCCGAATTGGAAAAGCAGCTTTTCACTCCGCCTTAGACCCAGCGAATGCGGAACGCCGATATGCTTGTATCTTTTGCCAGCAAATTCCATTCACGTAACCTGGAGCCCAATAATTCCGCTTTCTTTTTCGGAAGGTCCAAATCTCTCACGAGATCATTCAGCATAACCTGCGTTATCATACGTTGTTTATTTGATTCAGGTTGCTGAAAGTCTGTATCTTTAGTGTCATCAATTTCCATTGGTTCAACTTCAGACTCTTCATCCAGTGTCCATGACTTTGGGGGAGTTGGAATTGGGTTATCATCGTCATGTAATACTGGTCTCATGGCAGATGCAAGATTTGGGTATTGACATAATTTGGATTTACCTCTTAAATGAGTTTCGAACCAAAGATATCTTCACATAATGGGGTCTGTCTGTATACTCTGTATATGTTTTTACGTGGCCGGTAATTTCGTCCGGTGCAATTTCGTCCGGTGCAATTTCGTCCGGTGCTATTTCGTCCGGTGCTATTTCGTCCGGTGCTATTTCGTCCAATGCAATTTCGTCCCGTAAACAAAAACGAAAAAATTATTGTCGCTAAAATTTAACAAGCGGTTATGTTCGTCCGTACATGATCTAGGGACAAGCAGTTGTTCGTCCGTACGTGATCTTGTAAAGAAAGCTGTAATGCTGATAAGAAAGTTTAGTTCAACTTAGTTCCTTTCGTACACTTATAAAGAAAACTTGAAGTTGAAACCCAAAAATGCCATATACAATTAAAAGCAGTCGTGGTGGCTCAAAGTTGGTAGATGATTTAAATTACATCTACCGCTTTCATTCAAAGAATAGTGACCGCAGCAAGACATATTGGCGATGTGAAGTGAAAAATTGCAGTGCTAGAGTCCATACTATGCCAGATGATCCGAATTTCACAATATGCAAGAAAACAGACGCACATGAACATTGCGCGTCTGCGGCGAAACCTACTGCACATAAGGTCATTAATGACATCAAAGAAAAGGCAATTACTTCTCAACAATCTTCAAGATCATTAATTGCTAATGCTTCCTCGAACCTGGATGACTAATCACGAGCAGAACTGCCATCAATTAAAAATCTTGGACGAAATATTAGAAACTGGAGGTAACAGAAGGAAAATGCACTACCAATCCCAAAGGAAAGGAACGGCTACAGTATACCCGAGTCTTTCACATTTTTAAAAACGGATAAAAATTTCTTTTGTTCGATAGTGGTTCTAATGATGAAAATAGAATATTAATTTTCGCTACTGAAAAAAGGATTGGATGATTGATTTGAAGTGCAATAAAAATTGGGCTTGTGATGGAACGTTTAAGTGTTGCTCTGATATCTATTATCAATTGTTTACGCTTCATGTTGTCATAGAAAAGAAAAGTGTAACAAGATTGTTTGCTTTGTTGCCGAATAAGACCGAAGATGCTTACGACCGGCTTTTTTCAACTTTGAAAGATCTCTATCCTGATTTGACTCCAGAGTCATTGATGATAGATTTTGAAAAAGCTTCTTTAAAGGCATTTGAGTGTTTTTCCGAATGTCGTAATTACTTGCGGTTTATTTCATCTGGCCAAAAATATATATAGAAAAATAGTCGATCTTGGATTAAAAGTCAGATATCATACAGATAAATAATGAATTTTGTCTGAAAATAAAATGCTTTACAGCTTTGGCATTTCTACCAATATCCGACGTTATTGAAGGCTTCTTAAGTCTTATCGATGACGATGATCTGCCTCAAGAGTTTGTAAGTTATTTTGAAACCCTCTACATTGGAGGACTAAGAGGACGAGGAGCTAGACAACGAAGACTTGCACCAACGTTCCCAATAGAAATCTGGAATGTCCACAGTAGAACTTTACAAGGCATACCAGGTACCAATAATAGCATTGAAGGCTTCCATAATGCATTGTAAAGTTCCATAACGAACAGTTATCCAAATATTTGGAAGATGCTAAAAGCACTACAGGGAGAAGAGAGTTTGGCCCAGTTGAAAATAATTCAATTTGATGGAGAAGAAAACGCCACAAAGAAGAAGTACAAAGTGATAGATGCCAGATTGAGGAACCTCGTCCTTAAGTATGAGAGCGAATTCAAAATCCAATTTTTAAGACGAGTTGCAGTGGTTATGCACACCTTTTAATTTTTAAGTTGTTTTACTATCACTATTAATAAATAATTTATTTGAATTTGTCTCTATTTTTAAGTATGAGATTGAATTTTAAATACAATTTTTAGACGAATTGCAGTGATTATGCACAATTTTTAATTTTTAATTTTTTAACATTACTATTAATAAATACTTTGTTTGAAATTGTCTCCTTTTTTTAGCTTTAAATAAATTATATTGACTAAACGGACGAAATCGCACTGGACGAAATAGCACGGGACGAAATAGCACGGTACGAAATTGCATTGGACGAAATAGCACGGGACGAAATTGCACCGGACGAAATTGCACCGGACAAAATTACCTAGAACCATGTTTTTATTAAGAAAGAATGAAAATTATTCCTTTAAGGTCCGATGAGGATTTGACACGTTATACAATCTTTTGAAGAATCTCGTGTCATGAATACGGAGGATATGCTGATCAGTCAGCATAATGAATGTCACACCGAAATAATGTCAGTGTTTTTCGATCTTTTTGGGGTAAGAAGACAATATATTTTCATAAATTTATTAAATGAAAGAAATCAGTACAATAACCATCTTAAACTACAGAATATACCGTTACAAATATACACACACGAACAAAAACATTATACTATACAACGAGTACGTACAATTGGAAAACGGATTTTTATCTGTCTGCATACCATTTCATCGTTTCTGCGAGTGTGACACGGGTCAAATAAATTTAAAAAATTTATAAATTCCTTATCACATGACATATGCATGAGAAATGAGACGCAGTACATTCCGCAAGCATTACTAAAATATCCTTGTATACGAAACGGGTTCCATACAACTTCGGGAATATGTAACTGAGCGAGAAATTTTACAATAATAGGGTCACTCCAGGGTTGAGTACCGAGTGAATCAAAATAGTACAGGCGCTGTCTATTTTTAAAATAGACTGCGATCCAATGAATCCCTTCATTACCGATGACGTCTGTGTTCACAATAAGACTACCGCATTCTCGCGTACTTGGCAAACTCAATGTTTCATTCTTCGCAAACACGCCGATAAATTTGGAACGTGTGACTCGTTCACTATTCATTACTTTCTGAAGTGTATTAGCATCCATTTTAAAAGTCAGTGATAACACTCCTAAATCTATCTACCTCTATTAGGGCTTGCGATTCGAGATATACTAGTACACTAATAGGCGCGTCTATAGGCTTGGCGAATTCCAGCCTCACTGAGATGTTTCCGCTCTGCTGTGGGGTTAAATGCGTATTTACGCTAGCAGATAAGTCAGGTGTAATGTCAAACGGATAAAGGTTAAATTGATCAATGAATTCTTCCTGCGTTACCCCATTACCAAGCTCATCACACATCACAATCACCTGCAATATGGGTCAGATTACTATAGGCTCTGGCACAAAGAGATAACACAGCGTCTGATGAATAGTCCGTACCCATTGTTCCACCCAAATCAGTGCCATTAACGTATAGAGTTATATTTTTAAGTCCGAAATTCTCGAATTTAAAGGCACTCTTTTTATATTTTCCATTCACCGAAGCATGGTCCTGCATTCCGATTAATATCCTTTTAGGGAGATTTCCCAGGGCAATGTTTTCTATCTGCTTCGATGCCAACCCTGCAGGAACCGTATATAGTTTGATTTGTACTCTGTTAATAGGATATTTCACTGTAGCGTTTAGTAAATTTTTCTCAATTTCTAGTTGTTTTGGTGAACTTAATTTCACTCGCCGTACGCGGAGGTATGTGTCCATAATGTGAACCACAACGGGCTTTGCACCTTCTTCTCGATCAGCATCCAGATTTAAGCAGATCTCAGGACTCGTGCGGGTGAGCTTTATTTTCATATCCACCCCGTTGACAAGCAACTTCTCCTGGAAAGTGAAATCTGTGTGCAGCCGTCCAAAACACTCGTATATTTTCTTTTTAGAATTTTTAAATTTGTCCTTTATACTACTTTCGTCTTTAGTTTGATAATATCCCTCGGCACTTAAAAAGGTAGCCTTCGCTTCTTTGGAAAAGTTGAAGACATTTTCCAGATAGGCTCGTAGATGATAGTACCCCGTGCCTGCCGATATGTTGGTCTGATTTAAATATACGTCACACTGGCTGAATATGGAGTGCAGAAAGTTTGTTTCAGGGTATGCAGCATATTTGTCATCGCAGACCGTTCCATCAGAATGGGCTATACGTAGCTTAGCGTACATGTGCACACAGCTTGGATCAAAAAAGTAAGGGCCTGAGCTGGGTATCACGAATTCTATAGGTGCACTCGGGGAACTAATTGTGTTTAAAGGGTTAATTGTAATAAAATCACTGTGCTCAATAGAAACTTCAGTTGGAGGCAGCTCAAAAAGGGACAGCTCCGATTTACAGCATTGTGAACTACATGGGTGGATGAAGCGTGCCATGGCGAGTTAGAAATAGTGCCTCCTCTCTTGACAAGTAGTAAACAAACTGTGATTCATGAGATCAATGTCCTTAGCTTATATCAGTCAAAAAAGTGGTCAACCATAGGTTTCATTCGCTTACAGCACTTCTTTTTTGATATCCTTTTACGTTTAATACCACGTGACCCCTTCTTCCTGGCAGCCCTCTTCTTCTTCCCGCCACCACGCATTTTTCTCTTTGCATCTTTGATGATTTCGTCCCGTGTACGCTTTAAATGTATTTTTAGAGCTTCTTTAGGTTTAGCACTGGCCAATATGTCTTTTGCAGTGTTAAGACCTGATTGTAGCGCTTTCCTTCCGAGGTATCTGGCACCCCTCTTCAGCAAAGGAACAGCCGTACGTAGTATGGATGAAAAAATGGATCCAAGTCCACTACCGCGCTGGTATCTCACCCCTCGATAGACGGTGAAAGGCTTTCTATCCATTATAACTCAGTGCGTCGAAAGTGTAGCTTCACTGTTAAGCTCCCGTTACCGAATGGGAAGTTTTCACCCTCAATCGTTCTTATTTAACCCTCTAACACCGACTGAGTCGAATACTTAGCGTTTCAAATACACGCATTTAGACTTAACCCTACAAAAACGTTCGGCGTTAAAGGGATATATTGAGATATTGGTTATTAAATTAGTTGCGACATTCACATAATGGGGTCTGTCATATGTAATACTCAAACTCCTTCCTCTATGGTTGGGGATGTGAGCAATGCGCAGCAGGCGTGTCTGGGTATCCTCAAGAAACTGGTGCTCCACTATATTACTGTAAATATAGCACATGTCTGGGGACCTTTCAGCCAATTTCTCCATCTTCAAATGATGCATTAATCTGGACAAGTCATGCTGTGTCTCGTGAAATGTGTCTCTTTGGAAGGCTGCGCTATATCGGCCATTGGTTAGAATTTTGAACATTCTATGGTCTTTAATACGTCTGTTAGTCTTTGATTTTAGGATTAGTGTATGTGCAGGGTTTCCTTTGTTTACGATTTCGTATACTAAATCATTCGTAAGGTTTGAGTTTCTTAAACTTACGTTTAAGCCTCTCACAACATCCTCGACCGAACCATATTGACCCGGTCCTAGTCTTACTTCTGTACTGTAATACCGTGCAACCTTAGTCCGAGCGATACGTATAGTTTCATCCATAGCTACCCCAGCTTTTTCACACTCGTCAATGTCTCTAAGAATCGTAAAAACGGTTTCTTTATGTTCAATATTTAAAAAGATGGTGTCCAGCTGAATTTCGCATATCCCCACCTCATACGAATCACGACCCAATTCAATGTGCCCGTGGAGTTCTGTTACAAAGTTGGCTAGTGTGTTGTTCGGGTGTACAGACAGGGACGAGGAGGACGGGAGTGTGACGTAGAAATGGTTAGGAGCCATGTGGCATACTATTTAAGCTTCATTATTGCATCAGCTTTTATATAGGTGTTGAAGCTTTCTGGGTACCCTAGCCATTTCACCAGGTATATTTTTCTCTTTCCTGAACCTTTGCTTCCTAAAATTTTCTCAATTTTAAACACATTTTTTCCTAAATTAAACGCAACTTTCTGCAATTCCTCGCGGTAAAAGCCTCCTGAGATTTCTTCCCCATTCGAATCTTCAATGTAATACATCATTATCTCACCTTTAGGTCTCATAGCCCTAACTTTAAAAATCTCGCGTGTCCATCCTTGCTCAAAACCCTTTGCGAATTTATTCCCCGAACGCGACAGCCTTACATAATCATTGATTTTGAAGCGCGCCGAGTGTGGTGGTGTGTGGTGATTCATCTCTTCTCGGGAGCGTACCTCTTTCTAAAACTTCGTTAGGTGTTGTCCCAATCGTGCGATGGTGTGAGCGGTTGTAGGATGATGCCAATGATTCCAGAATGTCTAGAAATCTGTGTGTTTTTATGTGTAAAATAACGGTGCATGCGTTCCTTTATGGTGCGCTGAACTCTTTTAGCTAAAGAAGCCTTATGTATAGAATTGGTTGTGTAATAGCTGATATTAAACTCTGTCAACATGTTCTGAAAAGCACGGCCTATAAATTCCTTCCCCATATCCGTACAAAAATAGCCAGGAACCCTGTTTTCTTTTAACATTAGCGTTTTGGTGGCTTTAGCAACTGTTTCAGGTGATTTATTTTTCAGAGGAACTAGCCACAGATATCTAGAGAATACGTCTATTATGAATAGAATGTAGCGGTAATCATCGTTATACACAGAATATCTTTGCATGTCTGTTAAATCTGCTTGCCAAATAGAATCAATCGAGGAAGCCGTTGTCGTGGCTGCTTTAAACCTTTTTCTCACAGGCTTATAAAGCGTATAAGCGTCCTGCTCCCTCAAAAATCTTTCAACATCTTTTTTCCCTACTCCGTAAACACTTCTGTACAGTCTATCTACACCGCCGTAAGAGGATGGGTTAGAAATGTCATAATAGCGTTTAGTTAATACGTTAGCCATTTGCGTATTTTAGAGGCACGTGGGTAGGGTTGACCGTTGTTTAACCTCTTCTTTCTCCTCTTCAAAGGTGTTACCGCCGGGGGTGACGGCGTCTTCAATTGTGCATGCGTTCCTTTATGGTGCGCTGAACTCTTTTAGCTAAAGAAGCCTTATGTATAGAATTGGTTGTGTAATAGCTGATATTAAACTCTGTCAACATGTTCTGAAAAGCACGGCCTATAAATTCCTTCCCCATATCCGTACAAAAATAGCCAGGAACCCTGTTTTCTTTTAACATTAGCGTTTTGGTGGCTTTAGCAACTGTTTCAGGTGATTTATTTTTCAGAGGAACTAGCCACAGATATCTAGAGAATACGTCTATTATGAATAGAATGTAGCGGTAATCATCGTTATACACAGAATATCTTTGCATGTCTGTTAAATCTGCTTGCCAAATAGAATCAATCGAGGAAGCCGTTGTCGTGGCTGCTTTAAACCTTTTTCTCACAGGCTTATAAAGCGTATAAGCGTCCTGCTCCCTCAAAAATCTTTCAACATCTTTTTTCCCTACTCCGTAAACACTTCTGTACAGTCTATCTACACCGCCGTAAGAGGATGGGTTAGAAATGTCATAATAGCGTTTAGTTAATACGTTAGCCATTTGCGTATTTTAGAGGCACGTGGGTAGGATTGACCGTTGTTTAACCTCTTCTTTCTCCTCTTCAAAGGTGTTACCGCCGGGGGTGACGGCGTCTTCAATTGTGTCACATGCGTTGCATGTTCCAAGTCTTTTAACCTGTTCAGATTTCCTATCAACGTTTTAGGGACATTTATTTGTTGTAGTCTTGCTTTAATATGCTTCCATCCTGATGGTGATGGCCTATCCCACTTTCTCACCAGAACATGGACAATGTCTACGATATTCGATCCCTGTACCTTTGATCCTTCCACAATGATCTCGCCTGTATCGGTCCATTGTATGGCTGGATCCTCATTCAATAGATTATAAAAACTTAAGCCTTTACTCCTCAATGTATGTGGGAGGGTGCTTTTTAATACATGCTCGATATGTTGTGTGGCTAATCCCTTAATTTTTGGTTGGTCAGCTGTATCGTCGGGCACAGATCCTATGTCGCCATGTCCGTCGTCCCCCGTGCTGTGCCTAATAACCACACGAATCTCTGTAGGGTTCTCATAATTTTCGTACTCGTGAAGAAATTTCTGCAGAGCTTCTTGGTATAAGATTCTTTTCTCATCAGGTGTTTTTTCACTGTTTAATAGGGCTAGCAATTCGCTTTCCATTCTTTTAAATCTGCTTTTACGGGGATCTAGATCCTTGTCTGGATTCCTTTGAAGTGAAGCGTACACCTCGTGGGGAATCACTACCACTTTCTTCATTATATTAATCTAGTCAGTAAAGGACCCAAAACTGAAAATAAGATGGGGAGAAATGACCCTCCTGTTTGTACAATAATTCGTTTTTTCTTAGCTACAGTTTGACTTTTAAGAGCGAGTGCACGTATTATGTTCTTCTAACGGCGTAGGCGAGCCTTCTGAGGGGTTTTCATTGATACATTGCAATTTATAACGTTAAGACAGATTTCACAGATTCATTTTAAAAAGTCGGCTTCGACATTTTTAATAAACATCTGCTGCATTGCCCGGGGCAGTCGATGATAGATTTTTATTAATTCACGATATTTCTTTAGTCTCTTTGTCATTCTGGAATATACACCGTTTCAGGCTCGTTTGGAAATATATTCGTTCGTAGAAGCACTCTAAACGTGTTTCGCGGATGAAGGTCGCAAAGCAAATATCCGTAACGCGTGCTTGTAGCTTCTTTATAAACTTCCAAAAACTCCTTACGCTGATTCGGAAACATTTGATTGGCTAATACCCCAATTTGTGATACATCTCTACGGTGTGCGAATAAGATTAGATATTGCGTATTTAACGACACATCGCGCATGTATCTATTTTTGAAAAATAGATTCTGATTGATGAAGAGCACGCTTATGTTAAGATGGTGGGAGAATACTGTAAATGTCTCGGCAAACGTTTTATCCATCTCCAACATGAGATCGTCAATTACAATGACTGTATGTTCATTTCCCTTTAACGAATTAACGTCATATACGCCTTTGTGGAACAAAATATCATCTTGGTACTCGTTGAACACTGATTGATACGTCGAAGAGCACCATATAACTTTATGCACAAATTTCGAGAACATCTCTCCCTTTTATTTAATGATTTTAAGCATAAACACAGTTTTACCACATCCTGTAGGTCCAGTTATAATACATGTGGATGGGCTCGTGAATCTGAATTTTTCTACAGAGTCCATTTCTAACACGTCACACTCCTAAGTGGATCATTTACAAAATATTACAAATTTTGAGTGCTGTTCCTTATATTTTGTTTTCTCTTCCCACAGAACCGTGAATGACGATGAGGTACAGCACCCCATCATTGACATTACGGATGACCTCGACGACAGTGTAGTTGTGATCTCCTCCCCTGCCAACGAACCCTCACCAGCGATACCGGTAGCACGTCCAAAGCGGAGGTATGATGAAGAGAACCCCACGTCAGGTATAAAGCGACCGAAATACGCGCCTGTTGCACCAGTAATAGATCGCAACCCTCAACCTCTTACGCAACAATCCCCCCAGCAGCACCTCCCGCTAATATATCCCCTTATTCATCCACCACAGTTGCCCCCCGTTCTGTTAAGTCTACAATAATAGATTCCCAACCCTCAACCTCCTACGCAACAGGCCCCCCAGCAGCACCTTCCGCTAATATATCCCCTAATTCATCCGCCACAGTTGCCCCCCGTTCTGTTGAGGATGATATAACGTTTGAGTTGGTGCGCTCCGCAGCCCCCACCCCAGCCTTGACTAGAAATCGGTATAGAGTCAGGGTCGACCTTAGAGCCATGTATAGCAATGGAATTGAGCGCGGGCTACGCCGGGTTGTACAGCGTATTGTAGAGTTTCCTCTTCAGAATCGCGACGAGCGTGAAGTCAGGACGAGTCTGTCCTTTGGATTCGGGTCAGATGACGGTGATGTAGATGATTATTGGGTGGTAGTGCCATTTAGACGTTTGGCGGCTGAAGATGTAGAATATATATTAGGACGTATAATGCAAGCCGCCCAAAGTAGTATAGCCTTTAATATGGAGAACTTCACGGTAAATATTGATCGTGTATTCCGTGTTGCGGGTCATAGTGCCATACCGTATACTCTTAACTTCAATTCTCCGACTATTTACCGAAAGCATATAAACGTCGATCGTGGTTGCGGCTTTATAGCAGTAGTCTTAGCACGTATGTTTACTGTACAAAATACACAGGCCAAAAATTTGGTTGCCTACGGTCGTGGACGTGCCCGTAAACTAGCTGTAGACTGTGAACTTGAATTTGACTGTAATATGGGTCCTGAAGAGCTGAGAAGGGTAGAACAGGAAATGAATGTCCGTATAGTTGTATTTGGGTTGGATGATCGTCGTAGGACTGTGTATGTTTTTAAAAGCTGTGTGAGAGATCGTACAAGACCCCTACTTATTTTAGGATTGTCAGGGACAACGTATCTCCCCATCCGTAATATAAGGTGGCTTTACGCGAGTTATGACAAAAGTCGAAAATATGGGAGACATCATGATTTGTGTAAGGGGTGCCTCGAGTTTGCGGATGATATAGTGAGACATTGTAAAGAATGTCACATGGTATGTGAACAGTGTAAAAGCACCAAATGTGAAAGCCGTGTAGTTGAAGCTGAGAAGAGAGGACTGTGATGTGTGTAGACGCACATTTTCAATAATACTGTTTGATTCCATAAATCAATTGGCACGTGCAGGAAAATGAGAATCTGTGAATGTGGTATGTTTCACACAATGGATAATTGGGGAAATTTAAGCACAAGTGTGACGAAATTCACTGTCCTACATGCCAGGAGGAATATAAGGCGGATGGAGTAAAGCATGTATGTTATATGAAAGATGCTAAGCCTAAAAATAACCCTTGTATAACTGTATACTACGATATAGAAACATATACGAACGCTGAAACCAAAGAGGTAATTCCACATTTACTTGTGAGCCAGACATCTGTGATGAGTGTATGGGATCGAATGTGACGAGTGCCCCAAATGCGGTAAACGGACAAACGTTTTTAAAACGAATGTCCACGATAGTCCTGTGAAACTATTTGTGTCCTATATTGTCAAGTTAGCCGACAAGTTAAAAAAATGACTGTGTATATTCTCGCCCATAACGGGGCAAAGTTTGACACGCAGTTCCTTTATAAGGAGTTGCTTGACACGAATCCTCTGAGATATTTACAGGTGATCCATTGAAAAGAGGCAACAAATTAATACAGATGCAAATAAGAGGCAATGTACAATTTAAAGACACTTTATTATTCACACCTTGTAAATTAGCAAAGCTACCCAAGGTGAGGGGTAGCAGCTGAAGTTTCCAAAGGATACTTCCCTTACACTTTCCTCACCAGCGAGACTTTAAACTACGTAGGCCCACCACCACCCAAACATTATTTTAACTATGACTGTATGAGTGTAGATGAACGTGAAGACTTTGATCGATACTACAACAGTTTTAATGAAAGTAATCCTTATAATATAGCTGATGAATGTGAGCGTTATTGCGTGAATGATGTGCGCGTGCTTAGAGTATGTTTCCAGGCCTTTAGAAGGATGTACATAGGCCGTTTCAAATGCGATCCGCTGCAAGTCGCAACCACCATCGCGTCATTATGTTTTACGGTGTTCAAAATAACTTCATGCCTAAAGACACCTTAGCCATTATTCACCGAAACAACCCCCGCAGTTACGGACACAAGGCTATTTACTGGCTCATACACCTACAGCAACAGACAGGTGTATACATAAAGCACGCCCGCAACACGGGTGAAGTACCCATTAAGATTAATGGACTGTTTTTTGGGTTGATGGGTTAAGTGAAAACCGTGTCACTGGTGTGAAGACTGTGTACTCCTTTAACGGATGCTGGTGGCATGGATGCCCCCGTCCTGAGTGCGGAATCGCCGGAGATATCCACGGTAGATCTCCTGCCGACTGTCTTGCATGGACCCGCACCCGCGATCAACTTATAGGATCCAGTTCACTCACAAAGTCTTGTGGGAGCATGAATATGATGCACGGATGGAGACAGACGAGGTGTACCGTGAGGAAATAAACACGATCAAGCGTTCAATGGTGCTGGATCCTCTCAAATGTGGTGATAGCTTGTTTGGAGGACGTACAAATCCATTCAGACTATACTTTCCACCTACGGAGGGCGTGAAGCTCCATTACTACGATTTCTGTTCTTTATACCCATACGTGATGAAGAACAATCCGTACCCCGTGGGCGCTCCTGAGAAACTGGTGGGACCTAACCTGCCCTCCATCAATGAATTTTCAAGAAATTTGAATGATCGTTACTTTGGGCTCTCTTTCGTAGACGTACTCCCCCACGCAATTTATGGATGCCAATCTTACCTGTCGTTATCGACACAAGCTCATGTTTCCCCTGTGCGTGAAGTGCGCGGAAGAGATAACGGCGATTGTAACCATATACCCCACCAGCGTAAGATCAGAGGCGTATATACAAGTCCTGAGCTGGCCCTAGCCGTACGCCATGGTATAGAATACTGAAGATACATGAGGTGTGGAGGTTTCAGAAGCTACCCAACCTTTTCACACCATATATAAACGCATTTTTGAAGGATAAGGTTGAGGCATCAGGGTATCCGCGAGGAGTTGATACCGAAGATGAAAAGTCTGCCTATATTCAACGTTACCGCGACCGCGAAGGTATACAACTTGATCGTGCCCAAATTGCAAAGAATCCTGGCAAGCGCTTTAGTGCAAAGTTGTGTCTAAACAGTCTATGGGGAAAATTTGCACAGAATACCGGCAAAGGGAACATTCATTTGGCACAAAGTTATAGTGATGTCTGGGATTATGCCAATGCTCCCGATAAAGAGGTCATGGAGATCGTGAATGTAGGTAATACTTACATAATAAAGTACAACAACACTGAATTGGCCACAGATACCTCAAGGGTTACAAACATACCTGTGGCCAGCTTCACAACAGCCTACGCCCGTATAAAACTTTGGGGTCTATTGCATTCTCTTGGGCGGAGAGTATTGTATGCCGATACAGATAGCGTGATATTCACAGAGAGGGAGGGTGAATACATGCCGCTATTGGGGAGTTCCTCGGCGAGCTCACTGATGAGATCAAGGATGAGTATGGGGACAACGCATACGCCGACTCTTTTGTCTCAACAGGACCTAAAACTTATGGGGTACGGGTGAGGGTGGGGGAGGATATGAAATATATCGTGAAGGCAAAGGGTATTACGCTCAACCATGCGAATCGGCGGGTTGTTAACTTTGAATCGTTGAAGGATCTAGTGTGTTTGGACGATGATGAGGGCGAACGACCTCCCCAACTAACTGTAGGCACCCACAATTTTCGGGCGCAGAAGCTGGGGGGCGTGAAGGAACTTAGGGGTACGAAGGTGTGCCGTAACACCTATAGGAAACGTTACCAGTTACCTGGTACCTATGATACCGTACCCTTTGGATACCATAACTTTGATGCGTCTATTGTTAACTTACTTATCACACGTATTTGTCTTGTATATAATCTTTGATGTATCTATTGTTAACTTATTTATTACACGTATTTGCAAATATATATATAACTTGAATATCTCGTTTATTAAATAAATCATGTTTCAATTAGCGTTTCACTTTCTCCTTTGTGTGTGAGTGTGTGTGTGTGTGCGCGCAGGTGAAAGTTCTAAGCTCCGCCCACTGTAAGATCAGCAACGTGAGTCATGCTACTATCTGGGATTCCCTGCATGGTCAGTCGACTGCAGTAAGCCCTTGAGATCAGACGTGTATTCGCCAGCGTAGAAGAAAAGATCAGACGTGTATTCAAATGGCTACCTTTAATATTGCTTGTACAACGTTTATGAAATGGTATTCAGCAAAGTGTGAAGATGTGGTGGATACCGAAAAACTTCCTATTCCCCCTCCTATGCCTCTTTTAAAACCACATTGGATTGTGCGAAGAGCAAGATGTACAAATACTCTACGGATGTTCTGGTGAGACCGTTGAAGGCTTTCGTTGCACAGACGATGTGCTGAAGTATGCTGTAGAGCTAAACTTTATAAAGTCTCACATATACCGTGAAGTAAAAGAAACAACGCGTGCAGAAGAGAAGCAGCAGTATGGATAATGAGTCTTGTGGATGGGTGGTGACAAGCGGTATTATGTCATGTTACACCATGTCGATTACTCATACCCTACGACTGAAAATGTGAATCTCGTCATCATGGACAATCTTAAGTATTTTTATCACTATATTAATGTATATCATGATGAGGTTCGTAGTGAGGTTGTGGCTAGTGCCCTGCGTGAGTTTTTAACAGACTTTAGAGACGAGTATCGTTTGATGGGCAAAAAGGAAAAATATGAGCATATGTTCCTCTCAAATAGTGCGCCGGAGTGTGAAGATGTTTAGTAAAACATTATAAAATGTGCCTAGTTCGTGAAAATTATCCTGAGGGAAACTGTCTGCGTAGTCTGGTAGTGATAAAACCGAAATTAATTCTTGTACCGGAAAAACACCTACCCAATATGTACAACAATTCGATTATGGTGCGACTCGCGGATCATACGAGTTCGAACAACCCCATTCACGTATCATCGAGTCAGCCGCCATCGAACCGTTCCTGCCTACCTGCGTGCCTCACACGGCTCATAGTTATCTCAGAGCTTGAACCGAGTGGACGTGCGCTCCTCGAATACGATGGAACTTCCTTTGAGCAGCATTCTCAACGCCTCGTACGATGTGTCCGTGACGAAATCGTTGCGCGTGTTCAGGCGTAAATCCGGTACCGTTAGCTATGTACTGGAAACGGAATGTAGACAAACAAACAAACGGGTTTATTTAAGTGTCGAGGAGATGAATAGAATCTTCGTGATAGTTGAGAAGTGGAGTGAAGATCGTTATAAAATACCTGCTAACGTAGGTACAAGAAGAGAGCAGATTAGTGACGCACCCTCATACGCCGTTGTATGTACGTTGTGTATAAATAACGATCGGCCGTGCATTGATATACGGCTGATGTGGAAGAATGCTTCTGATAATAACGCTCTTGTTCCTACGCGAAACCGTTTCATCCTCGACAGAATGTTTGAAATCGTCGGATTCCGCAAGCTGAAACCTATATTAGACGCGCGTGTTACGGATATGCTTTATTTTGATACAGTACTTGAATACGCATACACCGCTCTGCTCGATGGGTTTACCGAGTGTAGGGCTGGTGAGAATGGTCTAGAGCTGGACGTTTATTTAAAAAGTTTAGACTCTTTGAAATACCATGAACTTTGGTACAAAGCAATTGATCGGTACAAGGCTGAGCTCACCTACACCGTTCACCCTGAAGAACTATTTCTTTATATAACGCGCAGTTGTCGTAAGGATTTAGAAGATTATTTCAATTGCCGCTATGTTGAGTGAGTTCACGATTGAAAAGCTCGAGTCGGTAGAAATAAACCCTCGATTGGAAAAGCGTGTTTATAAACTTGTGTTTAATAATGTAGCTAACGATGAACTCTTTGTGCGTGCTTTTGATTGTATTCTAGACGTATTTAAAGATGACTTACCAACCGGTTGTAAAGTGGGAACAAAAATAGTACTGAACGATATGAAAGCCCTTCATATCGAATACAGGTTTCCCTATACTTTAAGCGGTGAAATATTATTAAACCGCATATACTGCGTAATGCAGAGCAATAATGATGTAATTGTAAACTCGATTAAGTGCGAGTTTAGTATTTTGAAAAAAAAAGTTAAATGTATTTAACATATTTGTGTGATATTTCTCCTGTACTGTTATATTGAAGGATTATATGCATATTCCTCATTTCTATTATTATTGACCATTCAAATGTATATTTATTTTCTATATATCTCCATAATTGTGTGTGTGTGTGTGTGTATATATTTCTCCTGTACTGTTATATTGACGGATTATATGCATATTCCTCATTTCTATTATTATTGAAATGTATTTTTATTTTCTATATATTTATAATAAACAGAATGATGCAATGTTGTTTTACTTAATTCTTTTGGTTAATTATATCATGTTACGCCTTCTAAACCTACTAGCGGAATTCTAAACCAACTTTTAAAAAAATAAATGGTACAATCTGGCAACTCCATAATAATGTTAAAAAGTGGTATCTGGCAACTCAAGCCATTTACACCTTCTAAGCCAACTGGCTGATTAGGAGTCTATAATAATGTATACAATTAAAATGGTATCTGACAACTCAGCCTTCTATTGAATACATGGCGCTATCTGGCAACTCAAGCCATTTACGCCTTCTAAGCCAACTCGCTGATTAGGAGTCTATAATAATGTATACAATGGTATCTGGCAACTCTCCATAATAATGTTAAAAAGTGGTATCTGGCAACTCAGTCTTCGATTAGAATTAATTAATTAAATATATGGCACAAACTGGCAACTCAGCCTTCTATTGAATACATGGCGCTATCTGGCAACTCAAGCCATTTACGCCTTCTAAGCCAACTGGCTGATTAGGAGTCTATAAGACAACGCCTACTCGGCTGAAGTCTTAATATGCACTTGGCTCCTGCCAGGTGAATACCTCTCCTCCTTTCTTTCCTTTCTCTTGGGGGATAACGCCGCCTCCAAGTTTCATGACCCCTTGTTGCACCTGCAGCATCCCCCACCCCCCTCTAGGGAAATTTTTTGCAACACCCCATCCCCTTTGCAACATGTTGCATAACACCCCATTGCAACAGTACGTAATAAATTGCAACATTCCTGCACTCTAACCTTTTGCGGCTATACTACTTACAAGAAAACCAGAAATCCTTTTCTTGTTTAAAATTATATGCATTTTAAATAATAAACTGCATAATTGCACGCATAATAAAGAAAAAAATCCTTTAAAATTAACTTTACACGCTCATTAGAAGCAAATGACTTTCATGGCAAGTAGAAAAAACCAATAAGCAATACAGTTCATTCATAATTTGATTGTATACGATAAATTAGTAATTATAAATTATATTTAATTCGTCAGTATTAGATTATTGACTTTCCTTAGAACAGTGACACATTTGGAAAACATTAAAAAATAAATATTAAAAATAATGATGAATATATAAAAAGATGTAAGAAGTTTTAGGGTCCTACCAATCGAAAATAAATTCATCAAAATCTCTCTCTCTCTCTCTCTCTCTCTCTCTCTCTCTCTCTCTCTCTCTCTCTCTCTCTCTTGAAGTTCTAATAAGTGAGGATGTCAGTGTCACCTGGAGCTCATATAGGGATCAATTTAGAATATTACAGATCACTTTTATACCTACTAAAATGGTTTCCTTGTCAACAAAGTCACCGAAATGGTTTAACAATGAAATTAGGAGGGCTATTACGGGAAGGAATAGAGCCTAAAACTACTTAAGTCGCATTTCAACCACACTAATTCAGAAAACTATATAACCCTACGTACGAGGGTTAAGTCCTTAATTAGAACAGCCAAACGTGATGAAGAAGCTAGAGTTGCCTCATCTGTAAAGTTAACCCTAAAGAATTTTTTGCCCATGTTAATAGCAGAAAGCCAATTAAAAATTCTGTAGGCCCCTTAAAAGATAGAAATGGCGTACTGAAATTCGGTGATAAAGATATAGCTAATATGTTAAACGAGTTCTTCGTTACAGTCTTCACGGAGGAAGACACAATAGAAGTGCCAAGTCCTCGGATTACATATGACGGTGACCAGCCCGTGGAGACCATAAGTTTTACGAGAAATGAGGTTCAGCAATTAATTGATAAGATGAACAAATACAAATCACCTGACCCCGACTTATTTCTTCCAAGGGTATTAAAAGAGGTTAGCCACAATGTTGTTGACGACTTAGTAACCATATTCAAACAATCAATCGAGTTAGGGAAAGTTCCAACCGACTGGAAGTTAGCAAATGTAACACCAATCTTTAAAAAGGGTGATAGGGAAAATCCTTGTAATTATCGCCCGATCAGTTTAACATCAGTTGTCGGCAAACTGTTGGAATCCATCATTACAAAACGTATTGTGTATCACCTTGAATCTAAACATCTAATTTTTTATTCTCAACATGGATTTAGGCGACATAGATCCTGTCTGACAAACCTGTTAGAGTTTTTCTATAATATGCATATACTGTACTATGCAAGTAGGGCAATAGATATAGTGTATCTCGACTTTCAAAAAGCCTTTGACAAAGTCCCTCACGCTAGATTGATAGCTAAAGTCAAAGGACTAGGAATCACCGGGCTCGTTTCCAACTGGATTGAGGATTGGTTAAAAGATAGAAAGCAGAGAGTGGTAATAAATGGAGTGGCTTCGGAGTGGGCGCCCGTCACCAGTGGTGTCCCACAGGGTTCCGTTCTGGTCCTTTACTTTTTAGCATCTATATTAACGATATAGACGTCGGGCTTCTAAGTGCAATCTCCAAATTTGCAGACGATACGAAATTAGGAAGTAGTGTAGGTACTGAGGAGGGCGTAAGAACGCTTCAGAACGATTTTGACAGGTTGGGCGAATGGTCTACTACTTGGCAGATGCCATTCAACTTGGACAAATGTAAGGTAATGCACATAGGTTATAAAAACCCGAAGACCGATTACTCTCACTTGGGAAGGAACTTGACTGAGACCGATCTAGAGAAAGACTTAGGAGTCTATATCAGCAACGATCTGAAACCGTCGAAGCACTGTGCAGAAGTCGAAAAGAGGGCCTTAAAATTATTAGGTTATATTAAAAGACAGTTCCAGTTTCGGAACAAGGAGACTGTAATGTGTCTTTATAATTCTCTAGTCAGACCTCAACTAGAATACTGTGCGCAGTTTTGGTCTCCATCCCTCAGGAAGGACATAGAAAGGTTAGAAAGAGTACAAGCAAGGGCTACAAAATTGATCCCTTCAATGAGAATGCAAAGCTACCAACGGAGATTGGAGCGCCTAAATCTGTTTAGCTTAGAGACGAGGAGGTTGCGGGGTCAGCTTATTCAAGTCTTCAAGATGCTCAAAGGAATAGACAGGGTAGATTACAGAAACTTATTCTCACTTAATGCCAATCCGACAAGAAATAATGGGTTTAAACTGGAACTAAAGACATTTAGGACCTCTGTCTGCGGAAATTTCTTTTCCTATAAAATAGTTAATATCTGGAACCAACTTCCCTCAGAGGTTGTTTCCAGTCAAAGTGTAAATGTGTTTAAAAATAGGCTAGACAAAGTACTGAACACACTCATAGTTTAAGATTAAAACTTCAGAAAACTGCAGGAGTTCGCTTGCACGGTGTCTCTGTGAGAAAGCTAAATATAGAGCTATTTATATATTCTCCACTTTCCTGTAAAATTTCCTTGGCTACTTTTCCAGGGTCAAGGTATTTTCTTCAACCTTTTTCCGTACCTGCCTCTGGCAGGGAGGGAGCGGATGGTGGGGAGAGAGCCTTCTACTTTTCTATCCAGTTTTCTACTACTATTAGGATAGTTGAAACAAAAATAAACTTTTAATAACAGGAACCTCCCAGAGTGGACCGAAAGGTCTTTGAGGCTTCCTCTTGCTCTTGTAACTCCTTGTAACTCTCTCTCTCTCTCTTTCTCTCTCTCTCTCTCTCTCTCTCTCTCTCTCTCAGTAACATTAACATAAAAATATTGATAAGGAAAACAAAGACATGAAATACATGTTATTACCCTAATAGACAGACCCAGCAACTCATTGACGCAATATATATAAATTGGAACGCAATTTAGACACATGAAACAAGTGAGACTGAAGAACGTTTCGCTCATTCTGTAAATGACCGAAGATGCTGAACCATTTCAAGGATTAATGCATTCATTAACAAACAGCGCTAAAGATTTCGCTCAACTGTTGACTGTTAAATTAATTTTTATACCCCAACAACCACATTGGGCGTATCCGAAAATAGTTTCAATTTAGAAACTATTTTAGTGAAATATTCTTTCTTGTGAAAGTATGAACCGAAATTATTTTCACAAATTTATTTATCTTAAGTGTGAAGGTAACTTTCTCAAGTGGACATAGTGACATGATATTTGAAAAACAGGAAACCAGTTGGGCCTATTGAGGTTATTCAAGTCACAAGCTATATTTTATAATAAAATTTTGCATGATGACAATCATAAGTCAGCTCATTAACATAAAATTATTTACAGAGTTACCGACGTAGCCTACATAAGTTAAGCTAAAAATATAGAGTATTTACACAATTTATAAATTCTTTCATTCATGAAGACGTCCAACTTTTCTTAAAACTAACTAAGGAGCTACAATTTACGAAATCATATGAGAAGTCATTCCAAAAATCTACAGTTCTATCACTGCAAAAATATTTTCGTAGACCCAGCCGACAAGTCTGTTTTCTAATTTTTTTGTGATGCCCTCGAGTTCTTCCATCAGACTGTAATAAGAAAAAGTTACTTTTATAGGAGGAGACTGTAAGGGGCTCCAAAAAACCTTAGCCCCCCCCCTATTTGCAGCTTACGTGTTTACTTATATCGAAATAGTTTTTAGTGATTTAAAAATACATAAAATTCTTTATTTATTGCAGGTATTAAAATTACTCTAGCTGATAAAGTGATAATATAATGGCTTCTTAATTAATTGGTGATTCGGAGAGGCAACGTGTGATAGATCGCATACAAGCAATAACATTTCGGGAAGCTCGTGATGCTGGAGACACCTTTATAACACCTTCATGGGTTGCCAAAAGTTGTGAAGAAGTGAGGACTTCGTCAAAAGAAATTGGAATAAAACTTTGGATGAATGTGAAATGGATACAACCAAATCTGGGCGCCCAAATTTGCCACTCTCTCAGGAAACAAAGGACATCATTGAAAGCGGTACGCGTAAGCGGAAAAACAGCTGTGCTAAACTTTCTAGAGAGATGGAAGTGTTGAGAGGAAAGATCGTTAGTGGTGAGATCAGTCGACTGTACCGTCATAAGCAAGGTTTAAATCCTTGGCATGAACTTCCAAAGCCAAGAAAAACTCAACTTAACATCGATGACAGAATGTGGTTTGGCCATTATCTTGAAGATTGGGATGTGGATGATTTCATGCATTCAGCTGTCTGCGATGAATTTTTTGTTTACGTAACACGTCGGCCTAACTACCAAAATGATAGAGTGTGGGCCACAACACCAGATGAAATCGATGACAATGAACATTATCGCGAATTATTAAAAAGTCCAGACTGTGTTGGTGTGTTTGTTTTGCTCACTGCAAAGAAGCTCATGTGGGTGCTGAAGCCAAATGGTCAGAGTTGGGATGGACAGTATTTTCGTGATATTATTCTATCCCAGCATGTCATTCCTTTTCTAAGAAACCCAAACAATGTTATGGATGTCGATCAGGTCACACTTCTGCACGATAAGGCCCCCTGCATTAGCCACTCAACAGTTGTTGCGGAACCATGAGATCGATTTCTTTGGAAATGAAGAATGGCCAGGAAATTCTCCTGACCTGAACGTCTGTTCACACATTGGATCAGTTATAAAGGACAAGGTTGAATGTCTCTTGTTTCAAGAACCTGCAGCAAATCGATTTTCGAAGGATACAATGACGCAACACATTGAAACTCTTTTAGCAAATTTGCGTAATGATCAAGATCTATTCACGTCGTCACTTTTGGCAAGCTACCCAAAGCGAATTCAGGCTGTCTTGGAAGCCAATGGCGGGAACACCAAGTTTTAATTGTTTCTCATTAAATGCAGGATTAAATTCCCTTTTGTAAGGTATGTTTAATTTTATTGTACCTCTAATGGTTTAGGCCATGGGCGGGGGGGGCTAAGGTTTATTGGAGCCCCATAGACACCAATCGACCAGGGAAGTACTCCCATAGTGGGGGGACGTTAGGTAGGAGACAGCGAGTGCTAGAACTCCCATTTCTCCTGTCACTGACCTCTTTAGCTGATCTTTTCCAGTGTCTTATCTACTCTGTGAGCAGTCTAGCATGCTCTCAAACACATTTCTCTAACTATTCCTCACTACACATACATGCACCTTACACACTACACAATCTTTTCAAAATTAAAAACACCAACAAAAGGACCTTGAATTTGGTTCTCTTCTTCCTCCTCTATGGAGGGAGCGGTTTTACGGGCATTCGCCTTGGCCCCTCCTTCCTGCATAAATGTAAATTGTCCAAACCTGAAAACATTTTCAACATCTGTATCATATCTCCCCTGAAACAGCGTCTCTCAAAACTAAACATGCCCAGTTCCTTTAATAATTCCCTGTATTCTAATCTTAACCTAGGGATAAGCTTGGTTGCCCTACGTTGCACACCTTCAAGTATATCAATATGATGTCTATGGTGAGGGGACGAGGCTTGAATGCAGTATTCTGGGACCTAACATAAGAATTATAAAATTTACAGATGACTTCCTTACTCTTGTAACCACATTTTTCTTAATAATACGTAACACTTTATTTTCCTTATTTCTAGCCTCTAAGCACTGCTTAGAAAATTTTAGATCACTACTAACTATAATGCCAAGATCTTTTTCTTGTCCAATTTCCTCTAACCAGTTTCTTCTCATCTCATAATTAAAGTTTTCATTATTTCTACCAAAATGTATAATTTTGCATTTTTTGAACATTGAATTTCATCTGCCATTTACTAGCCCAGGCTACTAATCCAGTAAGAACTTTTTGTAGTTTATAAGAATTTTCTGTATTTGTAACAGGGGCAACTATTTTTGTGTCATCTGCAAATTTAGAAACATTACTATCTACTCCATTCTCTAAATCATTTAGGTATAAAATAAAGAGTAATGGACCTAACAATGATCCCTGTAGTACTCCACTTTTCACTTTTTGTCACAGATTCACTGCCGTTTAGAATTACTCTCTGGTCTCTGTCTTCTAACCATTTTTCTACCTAATTTATAAGTGACCACAATATTCCATGAGTTTTTAATTTATACAGAAGTTTTCTTTGTGGAACCTTGTCAAATGCCTTACTGAAGTGCAAATAAATAACATCTACATCATGTTCATTATCTACCTGATCAGTTACAAACTCTTAAAAAGTCTAAAAGATTAGACAAACAAGAACTTCCTGATCTAAATCCATGTTAGGAACAAGATTAAACTTTTTCAAGTGATCTTGAATATTATTTTTTGTAATTCTTTCTAGTATCTTTCCTATCAATGATGTTAAACTAACAAACCTATAATTTCCTGCCTCCTTTTTACTACCCTTTTTGTAAATGGGTACTACATTTGTTTTTTTCCATTCATCAGGTACCTCTGCATTATTAAAAGACCTAACAAACAGAATAGTTAGTGCCTCAGATAAACTATCCTCCCCATCTCTGAGACTCTTAGTATATATATAGCAGTAGCGACTCCTGCACTCGGGCTTCTCGGGCTGAGCCCGAGAGGCAAGGGGCAAGGAGAAGCATGAGAGATAAAATTGTGTATTTATAAATTTAAGTTTAAAAAAAAAGTTTTAAATACAAATTGTAAAAATGGTTTTTGGCTGGTAATATGTTACTATTTTTCTGTCTAGCCTTCGTCACGCAAGCAAATTTTGAGCGCATTTAGATATCCTTACTACCTATAAAAAACTATATTGACACATTAAGTTTTCGTGTAATCTTTCAAGATCCTTTACTCGGGCGCAAGGCATTACTCCCGAGAAAGTATTAGTAATATCGTATATTTAAAGTTCTTTTAATGAATAATTATTTGCTTGCATACGGTTACATAATAGTCCTTCTTCTAATTCTCATTAAATAAATTACGTTTTTCCTCCTATTAATTTTTTTTATAAAGAAAAAACATTTCAACTAGGGCTTATATCCTTCGGCCTTGTAGAGGCACAATTTTTAATTCTGGCGATACATGGTAACTTTTTACGTTTCGATAAGCGTGCCTTCAACTGCCTTGGGCGGCGGTGCAGTTTGATTTTTGCCGCAATGTGAGGTTGTTCGCTTTTCTTAAATAATCTGATTTATTTTTAATATTATAAGTATTCTTAATGCTTTACAAACTAAATATCCAAATGTAATTGACTCCAAATCCTTAGTTAACGAATTGAAATATCTTTTTCGTGACAGTGACTTTAGAAAATGCAAATCTGCAAATGAAATTTTAGAAGTCTTTCACAAACTAGGATTATTGTCTGCGATGTCGGAAACCACAAAGCTGATTCAGCTCCTTCTTACCATACCTGTAACTTCTGTTTCAAATGAAAGAAGTTTCTCTGTTCTTGATCGAATTAGATCATATTTAAGAAACACAATGGCTCAAGAACGGCTCTCGTCCCTGGCTAGGATTTCAATTGAAAAAGAAATACTTATTGATTTAGAAAGCAAAAAGGAATTACATGACCGAATATTAAAGGAATTTGCTTTAAAACCAAGGCGCTTGGACTTTATGTTCAAGTAAATAAAAATTCAAATAATTTTTCTTACCGAGGTATGTATTTATTTATTTTATTGATAATCTTAAGTTATTGTCATGCATTTAAATGTCGGCTCATATGTAGACTTGAAAATTTAAAAAAAGCCCGAGTAGTCTTCAAGAGCTGGAGTCGCCACTGATATATATAGGGTGATCGAAAAGTCTCTCCGCAGTAGTAATAAGATATTTACTTTATTGAAGTTAGATATTTTAATGAAAATTGTACGATATCGTGAAATCTTTAACAAAATATTGGCGAAGTCTAGGCTAGTCCAAGCTAAGTCTTGCTACGTTACTTACTCTAAACAGGTAACAATGATACGTCATTACATTTAGAGAATTAGAATTCTTATATCTCCTCATGTAAAATTTCAATAAAGTAAATATCTTATTACTACTGCGGAGAGACTTTTCGATCACCCTGTAGTATAAATATATAATATTTATATTATCAGATCCAGGAGCTTTATTTGACCCTATTGTACAAATCACTTGCCTGACATCATCCTTCCTTATATGAATCTATCAAGAAAACTTGCGTTTACAGAATCTAACATTTATTTGAGATTTTAATTGATCTCTGAAGGAGTAAGCTGAATGTGAGCGTACTCGTATCTTGAATGCAAAGCGCTATTTGATGGCGAGAGATGGACGAAGTTTAGACGAAATTTACTAATTATTATGGAAATTTATAGTCCCTCTGGAAAGAATCCCCTTCGGCCAAAGGTGAGCCAAAAGAAAGGGATCTTTGTGTGAATGAACATGAATGTTAATTTTAAATATTTTGGCATCAGTTAAAACAAAATTCATGTTACGAGATGGAATGAAAACAAATTGCAGAATTAAAAGAAATATAAACAACAAGTTTCTCTTTAAATTGCTATATAATATGAATTTAAATGCTATTTAGTATTGCAATAAAACAAAGCATAAGCTTATACAGTCTATTACTTATGTGGAACCACACACACACACACACCACACACACACACACACACACACACACACATATATATATATATATATATATATATATGTGTGTGTGTGTGTGTGTTCGACTGTTTCGTAACGTTTATTCGAATACATCAATCAAAACTGCATCTGGCTATCAGAGTGATACCAACATGGCAGCAGAAGGACTCTTCTGGAAGACGAGATCTTCCTTCGAGAATTAGGCATTCACTGTTTATAGTCTTTGAGATAGTTGCTGCAAATGGTTTGAATCCGAGCTTGAAACGCTTTCAACGATCGCAATTTGTGGTGCCACAATGTCCATAATTTCCATTTTGATTGTCATTTTGATTGTCATGCACAAAATACATCTCATACTTCTTCAATTATTTGATTTCTAAACTTGGCCAATTTTGGTTTCCACAAACCTTGAGTATCTTTAGTATTCACATCTCTCTCTCTCTCTCTCTTTATATATATATTAAGCGAAAATAAAAATGTTTAGAAAATGAAAAATTAGTTAAAATTGTCAAGTGCGAAAATATTTGCAGAGGAAACGACATCGTAAAGCGCAAATAATAAAGAAGAAAACAAAGGAAGGGAGGAAAGTGGGATCCAGCCCCGGCAGCGAAACCACAACGGACGAAACAGAAAACACTGTAGACCCCCGCAAGAAAGAGAAAAAATGAAAAGAGACAAAGGCCCCCGCACCCTCCCAGCAAGAAGTGGTGTACTACTTTTACTTAAAAAAAATTAAGAAGCTGTAAACAACTGCCCCTCGGAAGATTTAGGGCTCGATGTCTAGTTTTATGAAATAATATGGGGTAACGGAAGCAGCGTTTCCAAAAAATTTGAATTTTTTAGCTTTTTAAGTATTACGTTACCACTGTTTCCCCTTAATGTTTAAAAATGGAAGTAGTACACTACTTCTTGCTGAAAGGTGCGGAAGGGCTTTGTCTACTTTTATTTCTTTGTCTTTCGCGAAGGGTTCTACAGCCTTCTTTGTTTTGTCCGTTCTGGTTGTGTTGTCGGTGCTAGATTCCCCCTTTCTTCTTTCCTTTGTTTTCTCCTTTGTTTTTTTGTTGTTTTCATTGTCGTTGTTTTTTAATGGTTCGACACTTTAATTTTTTTACTGTTTTTGTTCTCCTTCAATAAAATGTTCAGATTTGATCTCGCAGATTTGTCTCACATTTTTGCGCTCGTTTCAGTTTGCTTTTTTACCTTGTTCTGTTTTTCACTTATGTTTTTTTTAGGGATTTTTCCTATAAATTAAATGCCATTCAAAATATAGTTTGTAATGATAAAAGATGAAAAACTTGTCCAATGGCTGTCACAGCCGTACAAGTTGGTATTACCCTTCCCAAATGTACTGCATGGGCTTCCTTTCAATATATCATAAATCAGCTTGGGGAAGTAGTGAAAAATTATCACACCACCAGAATAAGTGATACTCGACAAACGAGTGAAAATTTAAATATTTGTATCCGTTTTCTCATTGTATCAGTTGTTCAGAGACACTAGCAAATAATAATAAGAGTAGAAATCTTTGTCAACATAAACGACCCAGTAATAAAGAGTAAATATTACAATTACAGTATTGAACAAGAGCATTTTTCACATAACTTGGATGAGTAGTATCTCCGCAAAAAAGTAGGGTGAGGAGCAGGGGAGGTAGGGTGAGCCATAAATTAAAAATTGGGGGTAAGTGGGGTTGGGGAATGGGAAGGCAGAAATGTAGAGTGGTTATAAAGGAGGGTGGGGGAGAAGGAAAGTATATATATAGAGTATATATATATATATATATATATATATATATATACACGGTGAATCAAAAGTAGGTGGACAGTAGGTTGAATACGGTTTGTGTTATATTATATTATAACTATGGTGTTCATTATAACTATGGTGTTTGTGTTATATTATATTAAATATTATAACTAAATTTATTTAAATTTTATTTTGTATTATAGTATACAAAAAAATTAAATATGTATTCTCAAAATAAACGTTATCATTTACTGTCCACCTACATTTGGTTCACCCTATATATATATACCTCCTCGTTAACCTTGTTTAGGTTCGTTCCGTCCGTGTGTTGGTCTCTCTTCACACGAAGGTCAAGCTGGTGGCCCCACCTCTAGTCCTGGCTTGGTGGAGGAGCGAGTTGTTCTCTTGCGCTCTCCACCGTACATAGCCAGGTACACCCAGCTCATCTGGTACCGTCCTTAGCCAGGCATCTAGTCTTCTCTTGAAGACTTCAACTTTGACCGCTGTAATGTTTCTGAGGTCCTTTGGAAGATAGTTAAAAAGTCTTGGCTCCCTGACAACCAACCTATTTTCCTTCAGTGTTGAGGAGATCCTTTGTCGGGCCTTTAATTTGGGAACACTACACATTCTGCCTTTCATATTTTCCAGAGTTGTTTGGATGGTAATTCGGTTTAGGTTGAGGTTTGGTACCAGTTTTTCGATCATTTTCCATATGTAGATTATGGTGTACCTCTTCTTCTTTCCAGGGAGTACAGATTTAGTTTATGTAGTCTTTCCCAGTAGTTGAGTTCTTTGCAGTCATCAATCTTGGCTGTGAAATGTTTCTGCTTTTCTTCTAGTTTATTAATTTCTTCCTTTTTATATGGGGACGTCAAAACTGAGCAGTATTCAAGTTTTGGTATGATCAGTGTTCTCAGCAGGGAAATCATTACTGTCTTGTCCCTCCTTCTGAACGTTCTTAGTACCTGTCCCGCTACTCTTTTTGCCTTGTTTATTGCTATCTGATTTTGTGTCTCGAATTTGGCATCATCGGTCATTATTACCCCAAAGTCGACCGCTTTCGTGCTTCTCTGAATTTCCTAGCTATCTGGAGCATGATATGTAGTCTGTTTAACTTCAAGCAGAGCTGGGCATTTGCGGTTTTTTTTGCGGTACTGCGGTACTGCGGTACTACCGTGTTGGTCGGTACCGCGGAAAGTACCGCGGGAAATTTGAATGCGGTAGCGGTACTGCTGTACTTTCAGCGATCCTTTGCGGTACTGCGTTATGCGGTACCGGTTTGGTAGTGCGGTAGTAGTACCGCAGTACCGCAGTACCGCAAAAAAACGGGCAAAAAAACGCAAATGCCCAGCTCTGTGTAACAGTAACAGTAACAGTTTAAGTTCCTCATTTCTACCATATCTCAAGAGCTGAAATTTCTCGGTGTTAAATGTCATAGTGTTCTCTTCTGACCATTTCTATATTTTGTTCGTGTCCCTCTGCAAGGCCTCCATTTCATTTGCATCGCTGATTTTTCTGCTGATCTTTGTATCGTCCGCAAAGGATGTTACTATACTGTTGCTATTTACTCCATTGTCTATGTCTGTTAACATGATAATGAACAGGAGTGGGGCCAGTACTGTACCTTCTGGTACGTACTGAGCTGCGTACTTCTGATTCTGATGATGATACACCTTGAATTTTGACGACCTGTAGACGTTCTCTGAGGAAGTTGTAGATCCATTTTCTCACTTTGACTGTTATTCCCATATGTTTCATTATATTTGCTATTATACCATGATCACATTTGTCGAAAGTTTTAGCAAAATCCGTGTATATGACATCATAGTTTTTATTGCTTTGAAGTGCATCTAGGATATTGTTATAGTGCTTTATAAGTTGTGATAGGCATGATCTTCCTGATCGGAATCCGTGCTGATTTTCGTTGAAATCTTTCCAGTGTCTCCAAGAAGTCATAGATTTTTTCTCTGACTATTCTTTCAAATATTTTGGTGAGGCGGGACGTCAATGACACTGGCCTATAGTTCTTTGCTTGAGATCTATCCCCTCCCTATATACAGGGACAATGTTCGCTCTTTTCAAGATGCTCTGTATACAAGCGTCGTTCTTTACGTTAATTATATTGCGTGTTCTTTGCAGTTGAAAATGTATATATGTGCGGCATGCGGGAGGTGCCCCCCTCGGAGCATTGGTTTCTGCGCGTATGTACGAGAATTACGACTTCTGACCGAGTGAGGCACATGGTGTAATGGTTATCATATCTGACCGGCAATCGGAAGATCCCGGGTTCGATTCCCGGGTGGTTACCTCATTTTTTAATTTGTTCGTTCTCCCTCCTCATTTTGCGCGGAATGTCTTCTATACAAGCGTCGTTCTTTACGTTAATTATACTGCGTGTTCTTTGCAGTTGAAAAAAAAAAAAAAAAAAAAATATATATATATATATATATATTTATATATATATATATATATATAATATATATATATATATATACACACACGTTTGTGTGTATATATTTGAGCCAAAACTAATATCCTATCATCACGACTTCTTGAAACAAACTGTGACATCTGGCTGTCAACCAATCGTCCTGGCGTAGTGTATATATATATTTATCTAACTCCAAATCGGGTAATATATATTAAATAAATAAAGAATTTTTTTTGTAAACGTAAATTAATAAAGTTATTTCCATGTACAGTATGTACATATTGGGGTATTTCCATGTACTCGTTTTATTTTCTGGCTTGAAACGAACACACCCTGAAAACTGTTTTATTAACTTACCCCTACATCAACCATACAAAGCTCACTGCAGTCAAACCAAAAGAAATATAACTACTTTATTTAAAAACCAGAATATGCAATACCTATTTTATATAATATATATATATATATATATACACATCCACACACATCAGATTATGGAAACACAAATGCATGCTATCCAAATAAAATGATGGTTAATATTGGATTTTGCTCACAGTCACAAGTAGTTGAACAAGTACTATATATTTAGGCTGACCATACGTACCGTTTTGAACGGGACAGTACCGTTTTTTTTATGGGTTCTGTATGGGTTCTGTCACTGAAGAATAATTGTAAGCTCAATATGTTTATGTACTTACTTTTTCATGAATACAGAATATTACATAACCCCCGTCCCTTTTTTGCCATCCCAATGTCCCGTTTTTGTCTCAAGGAAATATGGTCAGCATATATATATTGAATTGCCATTAAAAACTGACTAAAAAAGTGTATATCTTATCTTGTGCAAATTTGTTCAAATGTACATTTTATTAATAAAATATATTTCCTGTTTTGGCTATAATGTACTTTTTTTTCATGAAATATGTTTCCTGATTTGGCTATTTTTTCGCTACTCTTGCGACTTAATTAGTTTATTGTTTTCTGGTCTGGCTATTTTTTTCTAATTGGATTCAGGTTGGTGGTGTTCGCGATAGAATTATGATGTGCCGTTCGTGTGATTTCGACTTTGAGGACATGATTCGTCATGTGCCGTAAATGAAGACAAAGCATTGGATGTTTTTATGAATTACTGCGTTATTCTCTCATCCTTAACTTGCCCGAAATGTGACAGTGAGTGCCTAATACGAAAAGATCAGAAGATATTTAGGTGAAATAACCAATATTAACTTGTTAGGTTAATGTAATGCCCGGTTAGGTTAATTGAATGCCCGGTTAGGTTAATTGAATGCCCGGTTAGGTCAACTGAATGCCTGGTTAGTTAACTGAATGCCCAGTTAGGTCACCTGTACGCCCTTGATGATTGGTTACGTTAAGTCGTGATATTTTTGTTAGTTTAAACGAAAATGACGAGAGCAAACTTTTCTGGTTAATTTTGAGGTGTTTTGCACGTTTCCTGTGGTAATGCGTCGGTTACGAGATCTCGTAACATGAACATATCCTATATGTTTATGTTACGATATCTCAAAAACTATGAATTTGCACAGGAAACCAATGGCAGATTCGTGCAAAGTACCTCAAAATTGACCAGAAAAGTTTGCTCTCATTATACAGTAAAACCAGACTGGGAGTAAAATCCAATATTTACCAAAATGATTATATACGCCATTCTGCAGTTCCATCCATAGCGCTAATATATATTGAGATATAACAACAATTAAAGCACACAATTACATCAACCATAAAATAACATACCAATCTCACTGCAGTCAAACCAAAAGAATTATAACTAGTCTATTTAAAAAGCAGAATATACAAGACCTATTTTATATATACAGTATATATACTGTATATATACAAACACACACACACACACACACACACACACACATCAGATTATTGAAACCCAAATCCGTTTTTACTTTAAAATAAGTTAATTATCTCTATGCTGTGAAAATAAGCATGAATATTTGATACGAGACACACGTTCAATTCCGTCAAAAATGACCATGACAATTAATTCGATCATTCCAACCAAAAAAAAAGAAAAGTTCGTCGATACATCTGATACCTCACCCATATTCTGGAAGCACAGCTGTATTTAACACAAAATTAAATTCGAGAAAATAACAAAGGTGGCCGCGACGTTAAAAACAGAAAATATCGTACAGAACAGCTCATGTAATCTCCACACCGAATATGCGCGGCAATCGTTTATAGATTTTTATTAATTCACGACATTTCTTTAACCTCTTTGTCATTCTGGGATGTAAGGGGTTCCAAAAAACCTTAGCCCCCCCCCATTTGCAGCTTACATGTTTACTTATATCGAAATAGTTTTTAGTGATTATAAAAATATATAAAATTATTTATTGCAGGTATTAAAATTACTCTAGCTGATAAAGTGATAATGTAATGGCTTCTCAATTAATTGGTGATTCGGAGAGAGAACGTGTCATAGATCGCATACGAGCAATAACATTTCGGGAAGCTCATGATGCTTGGGCCACTTTTATAACACGTTCATGGTTTGCCAAAAAGTTGCGAAGAAGTGAGGACATCGTCAAAAGAAATTGGAATAAAACTTTGGATGAATGTGAAATGGATACAACCAAATCTGGGCGCCCAAATTTGCCACTCTCTCAGGAAACAAAGGACATCATTGAAAGCGGTACGCGTAAGCGGAAAAACAGCTGTGCTAAACTTTCTAGAGAGATCGAAGTGTTGAGAGGAAAGATCGTTAGTGGTGAGATCATTCGACTGTACCGTCATAGGCAAGGTTTAAAGCCTTGGCATGAACTTCCAATGCCAAGAAAAACTCAACTTAACATCGATGACAGAATGTGGTTTGCCCATTATCTTGAAGATTGGGATGTGGATGATTTTATGCATTTAGCTGTCTCCGATGAATATTTTGTTTATGTAACACGTCGGCCTAACTACCAAAATGATCGAGTGTGGGCCATAACACTAGATGAAATCGATGACAATGAACATTATCGCGAATTATTAAAAAGTCCAGACTGTGTTGGTGCGTTTGTTTTGTTCACTGCAAAGGAACTCATGTGGGTGCTGAAGCCAAATGGTCAGAGTTGGGATGGACAGTATTTTCGTAATATTATTCTATCCTAGCATGTCATTCCTTTTCTAAGAAACCCAAACAATGTTATGGATGTCGATCAGGTCACACTTCTGCACGATAAGGCCCCCTGCTTTAAGGCATTAGCCACTCGACAGTTGTTGCGGAACCATGAGATCGATTTCTTTGGAAATGAAGAATGGCCAGGAAATTCTTCTGACCTGAACGTCTGTGAACACATTGGATCAGTTATAAAGGACAAGGTTGAATGTGTCTTGTTTCAAGAACCTGCAGCAAATCGATTTTCGGAGGATACAATGACGCAACACACTGAAACTGCTTTAGCAAATTTGCGTAACGATCAAGATTTATTCACGTCACTTTTGGCAAGCTACCCAAAGCGAATTCAGGCTGTCTTGGAAGCCAATGGCGGGAACACCAAGTTTTAATTGTTTCTCATTAAATGCAGTATTAAATTCTCTTTTGTAAGGTATGTTTAGTTTTACTGTACCTCTAATGGTTTAGGCCATGGGCGGGGGGGGGGCTAAGGTGAAGGTCACAAAACAAATATCCATAATGTTGACTTGTAACTTCTTTATAAACTTTCAAAAACTCCGTACGCTGATTCGGGAACATGTGATTGGCTAATACCTCAATTTGTGCCACATCTCTACGTTTTGCGAATAAGACTAGATACTGTGTACCTAGCGATACTTCACGCATGTATCTATTCTTGAAAAACAGGTTTTGGTTGATGAAGAACACGCTTATGTTAAGATGGTGGGGCAATACTGTAAATGTCTCGGCAAACGTTTTGTCCATTTCTAACATGAGATCGTCAATTACAATAACCGTGTGTTCATCACCCTTTATCGAACTAACATCATAAATGCCTTTGTGGAAAAGAATATCATCTTGGTATTCGTTGAATACGGCTTGGTATGCCGAACAGCACCATATGACTTTTTCACAAAGTTTGAGAAGAGTTCATCCTTATCTTTAATGATTTTAAGCATAAACACGGTTTTTCCACAGCCTGTAGGACCGGATATAATGCATGTAGAAGGGCTTGTGAACCTGGAGTTTTCTACAGAATCCATCTCTAACATATCACACTCCTAAGTGGGACATTTACAAAATATAATAAAGTTTTAAGTGTTGCTCCTTATATTCTACAATCTTGTTTTTCTTCTTTCCCAGAACCGTGAATGATGACAAGGATGAGGTACTGTACCAGCAACATGTCCCCATCGTAGATATTACTGATGAAGTTGATGATGCCGAAAATAGTGTAGCTGAGGCTACAGACTGCACCCCCGCCAATGAACCATCAGCTGTGACAGACCTAGCACCCCACTCAACAATTCAAGAAGAAAGCGGGTGCATGACAATATCGCTGAAACACCCTCCACGTCAGGTGTAAGGCGCATAAAACTCGAGCGGTAGACCCACAGTAAGGTCTGAAAATGTAATAGAACTCCAGCCCTCCACGTCTTACGGTACAACCCCTACAGTAGCTCCATCTGCAAATAAAACTGTACCTACTTATCCTTATTCAATATCGCCCCCTGCTGTGCCCTCCGCTACGTCAGCAACACAGCATCCTGTAGACAGTAGCATATCATTCGAACAAGTGCGCAACGTCACCACCACCCAATCCCTGACTAGACACCGGTACGTAGTCAGGATCGACTCGCGAGTCATATATAGCAACGGCTTTGAACGCGGACTGCGGCGCAAAGTTCAGCGTATTGTGGAGTTTGCCTTTCAGAGCAGTGAGGGACGTGAAGCCAGGACGCGACTTCCCCTCGGGTTTGGGTTAGATGATAGTGCAAGAGACGATTTTTATGTAGTAATATCCTACAGACGTATGGCCGCCACAGATGTAGAGTACATTTTGGGGCATATAATGCAGGCCTCTCAAAGCGGCACCGAGCTTAAAATGGAGAATTTCACGATTGATATATAGATCACGTCTTCCGACCTGTAGGTCACAACGCAACGCCTTACACGCTTAACTTTAACAGCTACCAGATATACAAAAGACATTGATTTCGATCGCGGTTGCTTCTTTATAGTAAAAGTCATGGCTTATATGTTTTTCTGTGGTAAATACAGCTGCCCAAAAAATTTAGATGCCTACGGTAGTGGAGTGTGCACGTAAACTGGCTGCAGACTGTAGTCTTGAATTTGACTGTGATATGGGCCCTGAAGAGCTGCATATAGTTGTGTTTGGGTTGTGTTTGGATTGGATAATAGTCGTAGAACTGTGTATGTTTTTAAAAGCAGCGTGAAAGAACGAACAAAACCTCTGCTTATTTTAGGCATCCGTAATATGAGGGCTCTTTACGCGAGTTATGATAAAAGCCGAAAATATGGAGAACATTATGATTTGTGTAAGGGTTGTCTCGAATTTACGAATGACCTGTTGAAACATTGTAAGGAATGCCACATGGTTTGCGACCAGTGAAAAAGCCCCAGAGGTGAAAGGTAAACGTGTTTTTCAATAATACCTGTTTTGGATTCCATAAATCAAATGGCACGTGTAGGAAAATGAAAATTTGCGAGTGTGGTATGTTTCATACAGTGGACAGCTGGGTGAAATTCGCGCACAAATGTGATGAAATTCACTGTTCTACATGCCATGAAGACTATAAGGCGGATGGTGTAAAGCACGTAAGTTATATGAAAGATGCCAAACCTAAAAATAAGCCTTGTATAACCGTGTATTATTGACATAGAAACTTACACAAACCCCGAAACAAAAGACGTTACTCCGCAGTTACTCGTAAGTCAGATTATTTGTGATGAATGTATGAACATTGAGTGTGATGAATGCCGCAAATGTGGTAAGCGGACAAATATTTTTAAGGTGTCTGTAAGAGATTCCCTGGTGAAACTGTTTGTGAACTACATATATTGTCAAGCTTGTGGACCAATTAAAAAAAATGACTTTGTATATTCTTGCCCAGAACGCTGCAAAAGTTGACACTCAGTTCCTTTATAAGGAACTGCTTGAGCATGAGTCCTCATTGATATTCACGGGTGATCCCTTGAAAAGAGGAAACAAACTTATACAGACGCAGATAAGAGGAATTGTTCAGTTTAAAGACACCCTGTTATTCACATCTTAAAATTAACTAAGCTACCCGAGGTGATGGGCGTAGACGCTGAAGTTTCAAAATGGTACATTCCTTAAACATTCCTCACTCACGACACTTTAAATTATGTAGAACCACCACCCCCTAAACATTACTTTAACTTTGAATGTATGAGTACAAGTAAACGTTATTATGTGAATGACGTACGCGTACTTAGAGTATGCTTCCAAGCCTTTATAATGTTATAATGTTATAATGTTTCAGACCAACAAAGACCATAGGATCCACTCATGGCTGATCTACCTAACTGTGGTTGTAGTTGTGTATTGAGCATGTCCTCCGTGGTGGCGGAGGGGACCTACAATTTTACGTGGGTTCCGAACCACAAAGCCTTAATTTTACTACCTTAAACTTTACCCAATCTATCAACATATGGGTCTAATCGATTTTTAAACATGTTTATTGACGTGCTTCTCATTACTTCTACCGGCAAACTATTACAGTTATTTACTATTCTATGCGTAAAAAAGTTTTTGGCAAATGCTGTCTCGAACCTTCTACTTGTCAACTTACACCCGTTATTTCTAGTTCTATTATATTGTGATATTTCGAAAAAGCTCTCTCTATTTACGTTATCGAACGCATTCATAATTTTAAAAACCTGGATTAGATTACCCCTTAGCCTCCTAGTCTCGAGTTTAGTCAATTTTAACTCCTTAAGCCTATCCTCGTACGACTTCGACCTAAGCGACGGAATCATCTCAGTTGCTCGTCTTTGAACTCTTTCGATTTTGTCTATATGTTTGCGCATATGCGGATTCCAAAATCGGATCGCGTATTCCTAATGGGGTCTAACTAATTAGGAATAAAGAAGAACAAATAAATAAAGAGGAACAATAATTTCGAGTGATTTGTACTCAAAATTCCTAGCTATAAAACCTATCACCTTGTTCGCCTTACTGACCGCTGCAGTACTTTGTTTCGCCACTTTTAAATCACCAGTGACTATAACTCCTAAATCTTTTTCCTGTTCTACGCTTGCCAACTCCTTTCCTGACACACCATACGCAAAATTATCGTTACGTGAACCTATATGTAAAATTTTGCACTTATCGACGTAAAATCTCATTTGCCATGTGACTGACCAATCAACGATTTTATTCAGATCTTCCTGGATTTTATCTCTATCATCATTAATTGCTCTATCACCCAACTTCGTGTGATCCGCAAACTTTGAAACTGTACTGAGTAGGCCGACATCTAAATCGTTAATATATATAAGGAAAAGCAAGGGGCCCAATACAGAACCCTGAGGAACGCTGCTCGTTACATTAGCCCAAGACGACTCCGCTCCATCAACGACCACCTTCTGTTTCCTCCTTCGCAACCACTCTTCTATCCAATTTATTACTACACCCCTGATTCCATGAGCTTTAGTTTCTTCAATGAGTCTTTTGTGCGGTACGGTGTCAAACGCTTTTTAAAAATCAAAATACACTACATCTAACCCACGATGATTATCGGAAAGTTCAACCACGCTTTAAAAAAATTCTAAAAGATTAGTTAAGCAAGATCTGTTTGGCCTAAAACCGTGCTGCGTATTTCTAATCAAATGCAATTCCAAGTGTTCGACTATACGATCCCTAATTATTGATTCCAGTAGCTTACCTACAACAGACGTTAAGCTGATTGGCCTATAATTTCCCGCCGCACTTTATCGCCTTTCTTTAAAATAGGTGTTACATTTGCTAACTTGAAATTATCTGGTACGCACCCCTCAGAAATAGACGCATTAAAAATCTTTGTTAGCGGCAAAACAATGCTTTCTTTTAATTCTTTTAGTTGTATGGGATATATGGAATCCGGCCTCAGTGATTTATGCATTTTCATTTTATCAATATAGCGCATTACCTCACTTTCACTAACCACAATATTATCTAAAGTATTACAGTTGTCAAAAGGTAATACGTATATGACCGTAGGGATATTCGTTACATCTTCTATTGTAAAAACTAACGTAAAAAATTCATTTAGCAGAGTAGCCATTTGCTTGTTTTCAGTAACTAGCTCTCCGTCATAATTTTTCAACGGCCCCCAAGACACTCTTTACTGGATTCCTATTATTGACGTATTGAAAGAATCGCTTGGCGTTTTCTTTGCCGTCACGAGCTATGGAGATTTCAAAATCACGCTTGGACTTTTTTATTATGCTTTTCGCTCCTCGCCTTAGAGAGATGTAGTTATATCGCAATCAAAAAGTGTCTTTATTGCACTTATGTAGCTATAAGCCTTATCTCTACTTCTTATAATATCCCCTACTCTTGAAGTAAACCACAAGTTTTTATTTACCTTCGCACGCTTAATCATGTACGGTACACATTCTATATTTATAGTCCTAAATACTGTTTCAAACGAGTCCCACATTATTTTTGCGTTGGAGATCCCCATTACGTTATCCCAATTGACGTGTGACAATTTATTTGGAAATTTACAAATGTCTGCGTGCTGGAAGTTAGGAATTTTAGTCGAGTTGGCTGGGTTCGAGTGACTTACTGAGAGGACAAACTCTACCATATCGTGATCGCTATTGTTTAACGGTTCTATTACTTGAAGATCAGTGATTAACCTATCGTCCGTAGTTATTACTAAATCTAAAATACTATCCAACCTCGTAGGTTCCCCAATCTTTTGAATAAGAAAGCTATCCTCGAGAAAATTAACTAAACGATTACCTTCCGCGTCTCCCTTCATTCTATCGTAATCCACGTCGGCGCAATTAAAGTCACTCATAACTAAGGCCTGTTTACTTCCTATTATTCTCTTAAGTTCACGATATAACGCTTCGTCCGTATCAGCTGTGTGATTAGGGGGCCTATATATAACGGCACCAACAAGTTTGAAGTCGTTCAATTTAAGTTTTTTTATAGACGAATCTATCGGTTCTGGAATTGAGTGCTTTACTTCTATAACGTTCGCAATATTATCTTTGATATACAACAAAACACCGCCTCCTCGCCTACCTATTCTGTTTTTAACAAAAACTCTATAACCTCTAATTTGATACTCCCCTACAAAGTCACGTGTTTCAGTGCTAAGCCACGATTCACTTATCGCAATTAAATCATAGTCTTTACAAGCAATTAAAGAAAAAACTCGTTTAATTTATTT
>JAJOZX010005160.1:0-210000 GCA_023014485.1 Bathynomus jamesi
TTAAAGGATAATAATGGTCTTACTGAGCCATCAGACAGAGTTAAAACTTTAGGTATGAACTGGTATTTGGATGCAACTTCTAACAGTCATGATTCAATCTGTACTAAAGGTTTTAAACTTGATGAGGAAGCAAATACTAAAAGACAAATATTATCAGAGGCTTCCAAAATTTTTGATCCTATGGGTCTATTCCTGCCTTCAACAATAAAATCAAAGATTCTCCTCCAAGAAATTTGGAGGACAAATGTTGGGTGGGATGATCCAATAACAAATGAAAATCAAAAATCTTGGAAGAAGTTAGCTGCTGATTTAACAAAAGTGCAGAACATTAAAATTCAAAGGTGCTGTGGGTTTAGGGATAAGCCCCAGAGACTTCATGTGTTTGCTGATGCAAGCACACAAGCTTATGGGTGCTGTGCGTATCTTGTAAGTCCTACAGAAAGTCATCTAATTTATGCAAAAGGGAAAGTTGCACCTCTCAAACCTACCCGAACCATACCTCAATTGGAACTATTGGCTGCTGCATTAGCCATTAAAACCATTTCATTGCTTAAGGATGCTTACCATGATGTGAACATAACTGATATCCACATCTGGCTTGACAGTCAGATTTGTCTTGCCTGGATACGGAATGATAGCATTAATAGTAAGAATATCTTTGTAAGAAATAGGCTAAAAGAAATAGCTGAAGCTAATGAAAGCCTACAAGTAAACTTTCACTATGTTCCAACTAAACAAAATCCAGCAGACTTTCTGACCAGAGGTTTATCCTACAAGTTGTTGAAGTCAAACAAAACTTGGTTTATGGGACCTAAGTGGCTCTGTAATACAGACCAATGGCCTGTGGAACAAGTTAACTTGACATTAAATTTAATCTTTTCAAATGAAAAGGTTGAACCAATCACTAATTATGAACGTTATTCTGATTTCAGTAAACTTGTCAGGGTCACAGCCTACTGTTTGAGGTTTGCTCACAACTGTTTAACTACAATTAACAAACAGCTAAATAAAAACAATCATAATTATACAGAAGTTGCAACCAAATACTGGATAGGCCATGCACAACAAAAAGAGTACAATAAAGAGTTAGAATTCTTGACTAATGGGAAACAAACAAAAGAACCTGTACCATCAGTAGTTGTGGATCTAAACTTGTTCAGAGATGAGGAAGGCCTTCTAAGGTGTAAAGGGAGATTAGACAAATCAAAACTGTCATACAAAAGCAAACATCCAATCCTTTTACCTAGATTTAGCTATTTGACAACATTAATCATCAGAAAAACACACAATGATGTATATCATATGGGGGTACCACAGACACTAACTACATTAAGAAAAACTTATTGGATACCCAAGGGAAGGATCACTGTTAAAACAGTCCTGAGTGAGTGTGTCACATGTAGGCGTATTCATGCTAGGCCCTATAGGAAACCAAATCCTCCTGCTTTGCCAGAGGAGAGAGTTACTCTCAACAGACCCTTTGAGACTGTAGGCATTGACTATACAGGAGCATTGACTGTAGGGGTGGGTGACACTGAACAAAAAATGTACATTGTACTGTTTACATGTGCTGCCTCACGAGCTGTTTATCTGGATGTTGTGGAGGACCTTACAGCAGAATCTTTTGTTGCTGTCTTTAAGAGATTCTGTGCACGACATTCAGTACCCAAGACAGTTTGGACTGACAATGCTACATATTTCAAGGCTGGTGAACAAGTCATCCACGACTTGTTAAGCGATGAACTCACACAATTATATATACAAAATTCAAACATAAAGTGGAAGTATATTCCGGTTGCCTCTCCTTGGTATGGTTCTATCTGGGAGAGGAATATACAAACAGTAAAGAATTGCTTGAAGAAAGCAATTGGTAAAAAACAGATACACTTATTTGAGTTGCTCACTCTCCTGGCTGAGATTGAGAACATCATCAACAATAGACCACTCACTTATGTGAGTGACAACATTAATGACCCGGAACCATTAACTCCAAATCATTTGATTCGGGGAGAACAAGTTAGTCTCCTGCCGGACTACAATATAGACTCTTCAGAAGACCCAAACTGGACTCAACGACATGATGAGCTCCAGACTAAGTTACAACATTTAACTAGAGTTAAAGCTCATTTCATTAAACAGTGGAAAACTGAGTACTTGATGGGTCTAAGGGAGAGACATAAACAAATGACTAAGAAGGATTGGTCTGACACAATTAAGGTAGGGGACCTTGTTCTCATACATGACAGTACTCCAAGACAATACTGGCCTCTGGCTAGAGTTTCAGAACTCAGACCAGGGGCAGACGGGGTAACAAGAGTGGTCAAATTAAGGACTTCAACGGGTGACACAACAAGAGACATTTCTCTTTTGTACCCTTTAGAGTCTGGACCCAAAACAATGGACTTTGGAGAACCTTCTCCACTGACAGTAACAACTGGAGACACTGAACTTCCAGTAACTATTCCTTTGACAGTAGGAGTGGTAACGCATCCTACTACAACATTGACAGACACAAGACCTCAGCGACAAACAGCATTAAAGGCGCGACTATTTTTACAACAAAAAATAGATGCTGGGGAATTGTAATTTTATCTTCTAACTTTCACTTTTTCTTTTCTTATGGTAAAGACCATAGACAGTTTCATCCTATGGATGTATATTTTCTCTTCTAATTAAATGCTACACCTTCTCCATGAGAAGGTGAGGATAGGCACTGTTAATCAGATTAACAGGCATTTACAGTCAAATAGTTAGCTAGTCTACACTCAGACATAAAAATTGGTGACAATGACACCAAAATTTTTATCTCCCGGGGCCCCCAGTATATGGAAAACTGATGAGTGGGTAGTTGGGAGGTAACGAAAATGGTTCACTGAGTAGGTAGGTAGTTAATCTAACAATTATTAAATTCCTTTTATGTCAATAACTGGGTGGATGAAACCAATTGGTTGCTCACCAGAGTTATTCTCCACACTAGTATTTATATACTGTGTGACAAGAGCGTGCTCGGTAATAGATATACATTACCGATCAACCAACCGAGGAAAAAACCAAGACGACGCTGGTGGAAAAAGCCCCGCGAAAGGAGAAAAAGGAGAACGAAAACGAGGAACGGGGCGAGAGGACGGAACTGGAGAAGGGAGAGAACAGACAAAAAAAGATCCCCACCAGCAAGTACGCTCTCGACAATTATACAGAAGGAGAAAAGAGACTCTCTAATAACTAGCAGTAAGTGACTAATTGTGTTTTTAGCCCAGTTAGATCTTCTAACTTCTAACTTAGAAGACTCATTAAATTAAGCTGGGTCAGACAACTTAGGCCTACATTGTGGCCTAAGACCCAGCATCAACTCATAGCTTAACAAAGGTAAAGGTAGATTGCCCTAACCTAGTTTGGTGAGGAATCCTACTGTGGACCTCAATTTATCTGCCCGCTCTGGACCATTTCCGGAATCTCTAGGCTGACCCCTCTAGGCTAGACTTGATCTACTCTATAGTTAGACTGGAGAAATAAGGGGTGGGTTAATTGTGGACCAATTCATACAGAGCATTTTTCACATTGGTGGTCCGTGTGTGGGGAATTTACAAACCTTAACCTTACTTAACAAAAATTGCAGAATTAGGCTAAATGGTCTAGCCTAAGCCTAACCTAACCTAATCAAGCCTAATTAGGTCTACAACCTAGGGCCTAACTAGGAAACATTTACATTTAAGGAGTCTCATTCTCTTATAAGCTTAGACCTGAGTGACACATAAGTACTTGGGGGGATTAAACCAAATTTAAACTTGACTGTTTTGTCTGTGCTCTCTCTTCTCTGGTAATTTCTTCTTGTCCTCTATTTCATTACGATCCCCAGTTAAACAATTTTGACTTAAACATGGACAGTGCGGAATTGAAAAAGTTAAAAAAGAAAAGGGGGGCAAAGTTGGGCTGTTACAAAGGCCGTGAACACTTTTAACAATATTACACAACCAGGTAAGGAAGATTTAGAGTGTGTAATTCTTAAATTGGAAACTAAAAAGAAGGAAATAATAGCCATTGATGAGAGTATTTCAGAGTTAGTTGAATCCGAAATGGCTGAAGAACAATTGATAGACCTTTACGCTGATAATGATGATCAGGTAATCTCAATTGAACAGCAAATAAGGAGACTACGGTCTCGTTTGACTGACTTAACACCAAATAAACCTAATTCTGATTTTAATCAAAGTAGAGCTAACCTTCAACAAAATTTAAGTGGCATGCTAAATCCTGAGTCACAAGAATTGAGGGCTCAGTTACCCATTTTGCTAGTACCAACATTTGAAGGGGACACGGTACAATTCCCATCTTTCATTGACAAATTTGAGAGTTTAATAGGTAATAAACCTTATATTTCAACTGTTGAAAGTTTAGCTACTTAACTAGTTTCCTTAAAGGCCCAGCCTATAACCTGATAGCCTATTTACCAGCCGTAGGGAATTCATATGAAGTAGCTATTGATCTCTTAAAACGTAATTACATTAATAAAGATGAGATTGTATATGAATTATCTCAACAAATTTTTGATTTTGCACCCATAAAAGATAACCATAGTGATATGGAAAATTTTTATACAAAATTAGAAGCTATTATAGGACAACTGGTTAGCAATGAGATAGATATTAAAGCTTCATCTTGGATTATACAAGGCATAGTTCTTAGGTGCCTTCCTTTGAGGGTTAAAGATATTTTAGTTCTAAAGACGGGAGAAAATTATCCTAATCTTGAAGATATCAGAAAACACTTTCCCAATATCCTAACTAATTACAAATTGAGAAATATTCCAACACAAAATAAGACCCAGACTATGGATAAACCAAAGACTGTTCCCAGAGACCAACTAGCTACAGCCAAACAGACAAAACTTGATACTGTAGAATCAAATGTGACCAACTGTAATACACGAACACCTACATTACAGAACTTTAATGTAACTGCTGCCTCAACTTACACACTACATTGCAAATTTTGTGCAAGTAATGAACACAGTAGTACTGGGTGTGACAAATATTCAGACTTTAACCAAAGAGCTAAAAGATGTGAACAGTTGAACCTATGTAAAAAGTGTACTGGCCAGGGACATTATAAGAAAGACTGTAAATCTAGGTTAAGATTCAAGTGTAAGTTTTGTAAAAGTTTACGACATGTCTCATCAATGTGTGATTCACCAAAGTGTCCAAACAATAGTACTCAAACTCAAAAGATACCTCCACCAAACAAAGGTAATCAAGAAAATGCCACTTTCATGGGACATTCTGTTTGCTCAAACAACGTAACAAGAAACACTGAGATTCTTTTACCAACTATTACTTTGGACTTAGTGAATAGTGAGGGTAGCACCACTCCAGTGAGATGTCTTATAGACTGTTGTTCTCAACAAACATTTGTTTCGCAAAATGTAGTTAATAAATTGGGTTTGACACCAAACCCGAATGAACAAAACTCAATATTGCATCCTTTGTTAAGGATAACTCGGACAAAAATAGCTATAAGACAATTGACCTGGAACTACATTTAGAAAATAAATTAGAGAAAATTGAAGCAGTTATTATTTCTAAAGTAGGACAAAACAAACTGGTTATACCCAAACTAGAACAAACCATAAATCATTTGGGAAAACACTACAAAATAGCTGATAGACATATCACTAACAACACAGTAGCTAACATTGAAATGTTAATGGGGGCAGATTATATTAATCTTATTCATAAGGGCATAGTGAGATAGGTAATGGTATAGCTATTCAGACTCCATCAGGGATAGCCCCTTTGGGTGACCTATCCAAATACAACCTAGACCTAAACCAAAATAGTTCATGACAACAAATACTATGTGCCTCAACTCAGTCCTACATAACACCTGTAAGAATAGCAACACTTTGAATAATATTATCTCAACTGAGAACATTAATTCATCATTATCAAATGAAACTTTGGATGAGGCAATTCAAACTTTATGGTTGCTAGAATCTGTGGGTATACATGACACAAATCAAACTTCAGAAGATCAGTTAATGGTAGAAAGATTTGAAGACACCATTCAGTGCAAAGACAATAGTTATTTTATTGAGTTACCTTGGAAAATAAATTGTCCAACTTTAAGAGATAATCTCAAAGTAGCTAAAGGACATTTATATAAAGTAATGAAAAAACTCAAACAAGATAATAATATTAAAAATAATGATGTCTTCAAAGAACAGCTACAGAAAGGCTTCATTGAAGAAGTAACAAATAACCCTTTTAAAAAAGATGGTTGTCATTATTTAACCCACAGGGGGGTTTATCGACAAGATGCCCCAACAACAAAACTCAGAGTAGTATATAACTGTAGCCTCAAAGACAGTGATAAACACAGTTTGAATGATTGCCTGATTGAGGGTCCTAATCTCATTTCTGACCTTGTGAAGATCTTACTGAGGTTCAGGTTAGATAAATATGCCGTACAAAGTGACATTTCAAAGGCATTTTTGAGAATAAATCTTAAAAATGAATATGATAAGAACCAACTTAGGTTCTTATGGTTCAAGGATCCATTTGATTTGAATAAAGGGTTCATAACCTATAGATTTAATGTTGTGTTGTTTGGAGCCAATTGCTCACCTAGCCTATTAGCATTGACAATTGGACATCATTTGAACCAGTTTAATAACTCTTTAACATTGAACTTCCTTAAGGAACATTTTTACGTAGACAATCTAATAGGCTCAACAACAACAAAATCTGAATTATCTGAAGTCTATGAACACTCTCAAAACATTATGCAACAAGGTAACTTTGAACTTAGAGAGTGGATTTCAAATGATGAGGATTTAAACAAAAAGATTTTAAAGGATAATAATGGTCTTACTGAGCCATCAGACAGAGTTAAAACTTTAGGTATGAACTGGTATTTGGATGCAACTTCTAACAGTCATGATTCAATCTGTACTAAAGGTTTTAAACTTGATGAGGAAGCAAATACTAAAAGACAAATATTATCAGAGGCTTCCAAAATTTTTGATCCTATGGGTCTATTCCTGCCTTCAACAATAAAATCAAAGATTCTCCTCCAAGAAATTTGGAGGACAAATGTTGGGTGGGATGATCCAATAACAAATGAAAATCAAAAATCTTGGAAGAAGTTAGCTGCTGATTTAACAAAAGTGCAGAACATTAAAATTCAAAGGTGCTGTGGGTTTAGGGATAAGCCCCAGAGACTTCATGTGTTTGCTGATGCAAGCACACAAGCTTATGGGTGCTGTGCGTATCTTGTAAGTCCTACAGAAAGTCATCTAATTTATGCAAAAGGGAAAGTTGCACCTCTCAAACCTACCCGAACCATACCTCAATTGGAACTATTGGCTGCTGCATTAGCCATTAAAACCATTTCATTGCTTAAGGATGCTTACCATGATGTGAACATAACTGATATCCACATCTGGCTTGACAGTCAGATTTGTCTTGCCTGGATACGGAATGATAGCATTAATAGTAAGAATATCTTTGTAAGAAATAGGCTAAAAGAAATAGCTGAAGCTAATGAAAGCCTACAAGTAAACTTTCACTATGTTCCAACTAAACAAAATCCAGCAGACTTTCTGACCAGAGGTTTATCCTACAAGTTGTTGAAGTCAAACAAAACTTGGTTTATGGGACCTAAGTGGCTCTGTAATACAGACCAATGGCCTGTGGAACAAGTTAACTTGACATTAAATTTAATCTTTTCAAATGAAAAGGTTGAACCAATCACTAATTATGAACGTTATTCTGACTTCAGTAAACTTGTCAGGGTCACAGCCTACTGTTTGAGGTTTGCTCACAACTGTTTAACTACAATTAACAAACAGCTAAATAAAAACAATCATAATTATACAGAAGTTGCAACCAAATACTGGATAGGCCATGCACAACAAAAAGAGTACAATAAAGAGTTAGAATTCTTGACTAATGGGAAACAAACAAAAGAACCTGTACCATCAGTAGTTGTGGATCTAAACTTGTTCAGAGATGAGGAAGGCCTTCTAAGGTGTAAAGGGAGATTAGACAAATCAAAACTGTCATACAAAAGCAAACATCCAATCCTTTTACCTAGATTTAGCTATTTGACAACATTAATCATCAGAAAAACACACAATGATGTATATCATATGGGGGTACCACAGACACTAACTACATTAAGAAAAACTTATTGGATACCCAAGGGAAGGATCACTGTTAAAACAGTCCTGAGTGAGTGTGTCACATGTAGGCGTATTCATGCTAGGCCCTATAGGAAACCAAATCCTCCTGCTTTGCCAGAGGAGAGAGTTACTCTCAACAGACCCTTTGAGACTGTAGGCATTGACTATACAGGAGCATTGACTGTAGGGGTGGTGACACTGAACAAAAAATGTACATTGTACTGTTTACATGTGCTGCCTCACGAGCTGTTTATCTGGATGTTGTGGAGGACCTTACAGCAGAATCTTTTGTTGCTGTCTTTAAGAGATTCTGTGCACGACATTCAGTACCCAAAGACAGTTTGGACTGACAATGCTACATATTTCAAGGCTGGTGAACAAGTCATCCACGACTTGTTAAGCGATGAACTCACACAATTATATATACAAAATTCAAACATAAAGTGGAAGTATATTCCGGTTGCCTCTCCTTGGTATGGTTCTATCTGGGAGAGGAATATACAAACAGTAAAGAATTGCTTGAAGAAAGCAATTGGTAAAAAACAGATACACTTATTTGAGTTGCTCACTCTCCTGGCTGAGATTGAGAACATCATCAACAATAGACCACTCACTTATGTGAGTGACAACATTAATGACCCGGAACCATTAACTCCAAATCATTTGATTCGGGGAGAACAAGTTAGTCTCCTGCCGGACTACAATATAGACTCTTCAGAAGACCCAAACTGGACTCAACGACATGATGAGCTCCAGACTAAGTTACAACATTTAACTAGAGTTAAAGCTCATTTATTAAACAGTGGAAAACTGAGTACTTGATGGGTCTAAGGGAGAGACATAAACAAATGACTAAGAAGGATTGGTCTGACACAATTAAGGTAGGGGACCTTGTTCTCATACATGACAGTACTCCAAGACAATACTGGCCTCTGGCTAGAGTTTCAGAACTCAGACCAGGGGCAGACGGGGTAACAAGAGTGGTCAAATTAAGGACTTCAACGGGTGACACAACAAGAGACATTTCTCTTTTGTACCCTTTAGAGTCTGGACCCAAAACAATGGACTTTGGAGAACCTTCTCCACTGACAGTAACAACTGGAGACACTGAACTTCCAGTAACTATTCCTTGACAGTAGGAGTGGTAACGCATCCTACTACAACATTGACAGACACAAGACCTCAGCGACAAACAGCATTAAAGGCGCGACTATTTTTACAACAAAAAATAGATGCTGGGGAATTGTAATTTTATCTTCTAACTTTCACTTTTTCTTTTTTATGGTAAAGACCATAGACAGTTTCATCCTATGGATGTATATTTTCTCTTCTAATTAAATGCTACACCTTCTCCATGAGAAGGTGAGGATAGGCACTGTTAATCAGATTAACAGGCATTTACAGTCAAATAGTTAGCTAGTCTACACTCAGACATAAAAATTGGTGACAATGACACCAAAATTTTTATATCCCGGGGCCCCCAGTATATGGAAAACTGATGAGTGGGTAGTTGGGAGGTAACGAAAATGGTTCACTGAGTAGGTAGGTAGTTAATCTAACAATTATTAAATTCCTTTTATGTCAATAACTGGGTGGATGAAACCAATTGGTTGCTCACCAGAGTTATTCTCCACACTAGTATTTATATACTGTGTGACAAGAGCGTGCTCGGTAATAGATATACATTACCGATCAACCAACCGAGGAAAAAAACCAACACGACGCTGGTGGAAAAAGCCCCGCGAAAAGGAAAAAGGGGAACGAAAACGAGAACGGGGCGAGAGGACGGAACTGGAGAAGGGACGAGAACAGACACGAAAAAGATCCCCACCAGCAAGTACGCTCTCGACAATTATACAGGAAGGAGAAAAGAGACTCTCTAATAACTAGCAGTAAGTGACTAATTGTGTTTTTAGCCCAGTTAGATCTTCTAACTTCTAACTTAGAAGACTCATTAAATTAAGCTGGGTCAGACAACTTAGGCCTACATTGTGGCCTAAGACCCAGCATCAACTCATAGCTTAACAAAGGTAAAGGTAGATTGCCCTAACCTAGTTTGGTGAGGAATCCTACTGTGGACCTCAATTTATCTGCCCGCTCTGGACCATTTCCGGAATCTCTAGGCTGACCCCTCTAGGCTAGACTTGATCTACTCTATAGTTAGACTGGAGAATAAGGGGTGGGTTAATTGTGGACCAATTCATACAGAGCATTTTTCACATTGGTGGTCCGTGTGTGGGGAATTTACAAACCTTAACCTTACTTAACAAAAATTGCAGAATTAGGCTAAATGGTCTAGCCTAAGCCTAACCTATCAAGCCTAAAGTAACAAAGCCTAATTAGGTCTACAACCTAGGGCCTAACTAGGAAACAACATTTAAGGAGTCTCATTCTCTTATAAGCTTAGACCTGAGTGACACATAAGTACTTGGGGGGGATTAAACCAAATTTAAAACTTGACTGTTTTGTCTGTGCTCTCTCTTCTCTGGTAATTCTTCTTGTCCTCTATTTCATTACGATCCCCAGTTAAACAATTTTGACTTAAACATGGACAGTGCGGAATTGAAAAAGTTAAAAAAGAAAAGGGGGGCAAAGTTGGGTGCTGTTACAAAGGCCGAACACTTTTAACAATATTACACAACCAGGTAAGGAAGATTTAGAGTGTGTAATTCTTAAATTGGAAACTAAAAAGAAGGAAATAATAGCCATTGATGAGAGTATTTCAGAGTTAGTTGAATCCGAAATGGCTGAAGAACAATTGATAGACCTTTACGCTGATAATGATGATCAGGTAATCTCAATTGAACAGCAAATAAGGAGACTACGGTCTCGTTTGACTGACTTAACACCAAATAAACCTAATTCTGATTTTAATCAAAGTAGAGCTAACCTTCAACAAAATTTAAGTGGCATGCTAAATCCTGAGTCACAAGAATTGAGGGCTCAGTTACCCATTTTGCTAGTACCAACATTTGAAGGGGACACGGTACAATTCCCATCTTTCATTGACAAATTTGAGAGTTTAATAGGTAATAAACCTTATATTTCAACTGTTGATAAGTTTAGCTACTTAACTAGTTTCCTTAAAGGCCCAGCCTATAACCTGATAGCCTATTTACCAGCCGTAGGGAATTCATATGAAGTAGCTATTGATCTCTTAAAACGTAATTACATTAATAAAGATGAGATTGTATATGAATTATCTCAACAAATTTTTGATTTTGCACCCATAAAAGATAACCATAGTGATATGGAAAATTTTTATACAAAATTAGAAGCTATTATAGGACAACTGGTTAGCAATGAGATAGATATTAAAGCTTCATCTTGGATTATACAAGGCATAGTTCTTAGGTGCCTTCCTTTGAGGGTTAAAGATATTTTAGTTCTAAAGACGGGAGAAAATTATCCTAATCTTGAAGATATCAGAAAACACTTTCCCAATATCCTAACTAATTACAAATTGAGAAATATTCCAACACAAAATAAGACCCAGACTATGGATAAACCAAAGACTGTTCCCAGAGACCAACTAGCTACAGCCAAACAGACAAAACTTGATACTGTAGAATCAAATGTGACCAACTGTAATACACGAACACCTACATTACAGAACTTTAATGTAACTGCTGCCTCAACTTACACACTACATTGCAAATTTTGTGCAAGTAATGAACACAGTAGTACTGGGTGTGACAAATATTCAGACTTTAACCAAAGAGCTAAAAGATGTGAACAGTTGAACCTATGTAAAAAGTGTACTGGCCAGGGACATTATAAGAAAGACTGTAAATCTAGGTTAAGATTCAAGTGTAAGTTTTGTAAAAGTTTACGACATGTCTCATCAATGTGTGATTCACCAAAGTGTCCAAACAATAGTACTCAAACTCAAAAGATACCTCCACCAAACAAAGGTAATCAAGAAAATGCCACTTTCATGGGACATTCTGTTTGCTCAAACAACGTAACAAGAAACACTGAGATTCTTTTACCAACTATTACTTTGGACTTAGTGAATAGTGAGGGTAGCACCACTCCAGTGAGATGTCTTATAGACTGTTGTTCTCAACAAACATTTGTTTCAAAATGTAGTTAATAAATTGGGTTTGACACCAAACCCGAATGAACAAAACTCAATATTGCATCCTTTGTTAAGGATAACTCGGACAAAAATAGCTATAAGACAATTGACCTGGAACTACATTTAGAAAATAAATTAGAGAAAATTGAAGCAGTTATTATTTCTAAAGTAGGACAAAACAAACTGGTTATACCCAAACTAGAACAAACCATAAATCATTTGGGAAAACACTACAAATAGCTGATAGACATATCACTAACAACACAGTAGCTAACATTGAAATGTTAATGGGGGCAGATTATATTAATCTTATTCATAAGGGCATAGTAGATAGGTAATGGTATAGCTATTCAGACTCCATCAGGGATAGCCCCTTTGGGTGACCTATCCAAATACAACCTAGACCTAAACCAAAATAGTTCATGACAACAAATACTATGTGCCTCAACTCAGTCCTACATAACACCTGTAAGAATAGCAACACTTTGAATAATATTATCTCAACTGAGAACATTAATTCATCATTATCAAATGAAACTTGGATGAGGCAATTCAAACTTTATGGTTGCTAGAATCTGTGGGTATACATGACACAAATCAAACTTCAGAAGATCAGTTAATGGTAGAAAGATTTGAAGACACCATTCAGTGCAAAGACAATAGTTATTTTATTGAGTTACCTTGGAAAATAAATTGTCCAACTTTAAGAGATAATCTCAAAGTAGCTAAAGGACATTTATATAAAGTAATGAAAAAACTCAAACAAGATAATAATATTAAAAAGTAATGATGTCTTCAAAGAACAGCTACAGAAAGGCTTCATTGAAGAAGTAACAAATAACCCTTTTAAAAAAGATGGTTGTCATTATTTAACCCACAGGGGGGTTTATCGACAAGATGCCCCAACAACAAAACTCAGAGTAGTATATAACTGTAGCCTCAAAGACAGTGATAAACACAGTTTGAATGATTGCCTGATTGAGGGTCCTAATCTCATTTCTGACCTTGTGAAGATCTTACTGAGGTTCAGGTTAGATAAATATGCCGTACAAAGTGACATTTCAAAGGCATTTTTGAGAATAAATCTTAAAAATGAATATGATAAGAACCAACTTAGGTTCTTATGGTTCAAGGATCCATTTGATTTGAATAAAGGGTTCATAACCTATAGATTTAATGTTGTGTTGTTTGGAGCCAATTGCTCACCTAGCCTATTAGCATTGACAATTGGACATCATTTGAACCAGTTTAATAACTCTTTAACATTGAACTTCCTTAAGGAACATTTTTACGTAGACAATCTAATAGGCTCAACAACAACAAAATCTGAATTATCTGAAGTCTATGAACACTCTCAAAACATTATGCAACAAGGTAACTTTGAACTTAGAGAGTGGATTTCAAATGATGAGGATTTAAACAAAAAGATTTTAAAGGATAATAATGGTCTTACTGAGCCATCAGACAGAGTTAAAACTTTAGGTATGAACTGGTATTTGGATGCAACTTCTAACAGTCATGATTCAATCTGTACTAAAGGTTTTAAACTTGATGAGGAAGCAAATACTAAAAGACAAATATTATCAGAGGCTTCCAAAATTTTTGATCCTATGGGTCTATTCCTGCCTTCAACAATAAAATCAAAGATTCTCCTCCAAGAAATTTGGAGGACAAATGTTGGGTGGGATGATCCAATAACAAATGAAAATCAAAAATCTTGGAAGAAGTTAGCTGCTGATTTAACAAAAGTGCAGAACATTAAAATTCAAAGGTGCTGTGGGTTTAGGGATAAGCCCCAGAGACTTCATGTGTTTGCTGATGCAAGCACACAAGCTTATGGGTGCTGTGCGTATCTTGTAAGTCCTACAGAAAGTCATCTAATTTATGCAAAAGGGAAAGTTGCACCTCTCAAACCTACCCGAACCATACCTCAATTGGAACTATTGGCTGCTGCATTAGCCATTAAAACCATTTCATTGCTTAAGGATGCTTACCATGATGTGAACATAACTGATATCCACATCTGGCTTGACAGTCAGATTTGTCTTGCCTGGATACGGAATGATAGCATTAATAGTAAGAATATCTTTGTAAGAAATAGGCTAAAAGAAATAGCTGAAGCTAATGAAAGCCTACAAGTAAACTTTCACTATGTTCCAACTAAACAAAATCCAGCAGACTTTCTGACCAGAGGTTTATCCTACAAGTTGTTGAAGTCAAACAAAACTTGGTTTATGGGACCTAAGTGGCTCTGTAATACAGACCAATGGCCTGTGGAACAAGTTAACTTGACATTAAATTTAATCTTTTCAAATGAAAAGGTTGAACCAATCACTAATTATGAACGTTATTCTGACTTCAGTAAACTTGTCAGGGTCACAGCCTACTGTTTGAGGTTTGCTCACAACTGTTTAACTACAATTAACAAACAGCTAAATAAAAACAATCATAATTATACAGAAGTTGCAACCAAATACTGGATAGGCCATGCACAACAAAAAGAGTACAATAAAGAGTTAGAATTCTTGACTAATGGGAAACAAACAAAAGAACCTGTACCATCAGTAGTTGTGGATCTAAACTTGTTCAGAGATGAGGAAGGCCTTCTAAGGTGTAAAGGGAGATTAGACAAATCAAAACTGTCATACAAAAGCAAACATCCAATCCTTTTACCTAGATTTAGCTATTTGACAACATTAATCATCAGAAAAACACACAATGATGTATATCATATGGGGGTACCACAGACACTAACTACATTAAGAAAAACTTATTGGATACCCAAGGGAAGGATCACTGTTAAAACAGTCCTGAGTGAGTGTGTCACATGTAGGCGTATTCATGCTAGGCCCTATAGGAAACCAAATCCTCCTGCTTTGCCAGAGGAGAGAGTTACTCTCAACAGACCCTTTGAGACTGTAGGCATTGACTATACAGGAGCATTGACTGTAGGGGTGGTGACACTGAACAAAAAATGTACATTGTACTGTTTACATGTGCTGCCTCACGAGCTGTTTATCTGGATGTTGTGGAGGACCTTACAGCAGAATCTTTTGTTGCTGTCTTTAAGAGATTCTGTGCACGACATTCAGTACCAAGACAGTTTGGACTGACAATGCTACATATTTCAAGGCTGGTGAACAAGTCATCCACGACTTGTTAAGCGATGAACTCACACAATTATATATACAAAATTCAAACATAAAGTGGAAGTATATTCCGGTTGCCTCTCCTTGGTATGGTTCTATCTGGGAGAGGAATATACAAACAGTAAAGAATTGCTTGAAGAAAGCAATTGGTAAAAAACAGATACACTTATTTGAGTTGCTCACTCTCCTGGCTGAGATTGAGAACATCATCAACAATAGACCACTCACTTATGTGAGTGACAACATTAATGACCCGGAACCATTAACTCCAAATCATTTGATTCGGGGAGAACAAGTTAGTCTCCTGCCGGACTACAATATAGACTCTTCAGAAGACCCAAACTGGACTCAACGACATGATGAGCTCCAGACTAAGTTACAACATTTAACTAGAGTTAAAGCTCATTTCATTAAACAGTGGAAAACTGAGTACTTGATGGGTCTAAGGGAGAGACATAAACAAATGACTAAGAAGGATTGGTCTGACACAATTAAGGTAGGGGACCTTGTTCTCATACATGACAGTACTCCAAGACAATACTGGCCTCTGGCTAGAGTTTTCAGAACTCAGACCAGGGGCAGACGGGGTAACAAGAGTGGTCAAATTAAGGACTTCAACGGGTGACACAACAAGAGACATTTCTCTTTTGTACCCTTTAGAGTCTGGACCCAAAACAATGGACTTTGGAGAACCTTCTCCACTGACAGTAACAACTGGAGACACTGAACTTCCAGTAACTATTCCTTTGACAGTAGGAGTGGTAACGCATCCTACTACAACATTGACAGACACAAGACCTCAGCGACAAACAGCATTAAAGGCGCGACTATTTTTACAACAAAAAATAGATGCTGGGGAATTGTAATTTTATCTTCTAACTTTCACTTTTTCTTTCTTATGGTAAAGACCATAGACAGTTTCATCCTATGGATGTATATTTTCTCTTCTAATTAAATGCTACACCTTCTCCATGAGAAGGTGAGGATAGGCACTGTTAATCAGATTAACAGGCATTTACAGTCAAATAGTTAGCTAGTCTACACTCAGACATAAAAATTGGTGACAATGACACCAAAATTTTTATCTCCCGGGGCCCCCAGTATATGGAAAACTGATGAGTGGGTAGTTGGGAGGTAACGAAAATGGTTCACTGAGTAGGTAGGTAGTTAATCTAACAATTATTAAATTCCTTTTATGTCAATAACTGGGTGGATGAAACCAATTGGTTGCTCACCAGAGTTATTCTCCACACTAGTATTTATATACTGTGTGACAAGAGCGTGCTCGGTAATAGATATACATTACCGATCAACCAACCGAGGAAAAAACCAAGACGACGCTGGTGGAAAAAGCCCCGCGAAAAGGAAAAAAGGAGAACGAAAACGAGGAACGGGGCGAAGGACGGAACTGGAGAAGGGAGAGAACAGACAACGAAAAAGATCCCCACCAGCAAGTACGCTCTCGACAATTAACAGGAAGGAGAAAAGAGACTCTCTAATAACTAGCAGTAAGTGACTAATTGTGTTTTTACCCAGTAGATCTTCTAAACTTAGAAGACTCATTAAATTAAGCTGGGTCAGACAACTTAGGCCTACATTGTGGCCTAAGACCCAGCATCAACTCATAGCTTAACAAAGGTGAAGGTAGATTGCCCTAACCTAGTTTGGTGAGGAATCCTACTGTGGACCTCAATTTATCTGCCCGCTCTGGACCATTTCCGGAATCTCTAGGCTGACCCCTCTAGGCTAGACTTGATCTACTCTATAGTTAGACTGGAGATATAAGGGGTGGGTTAATTGTGGACCAATTCATACAGAGCATTTTTCACATTGGTGGTCCGTGTGTGGGGAATTTACAAACCTTAACCTTACTTAACAAAAATTGCAGAATTAGGCTAAATGGTCTAGCCTAAGCCTAAGCCTAAGCCTAATCAAGCCTAATTAGGTCTACAACCTAGGGCCTAACTAGGAAACATTTACATTTAAGGAGTCTCATTCTCTTATAAGCTTAGACCTGAGTGACACATAAGTACTTGGGGGGGATTAAACCAAATTTAAAACTTGACTGTTTTGTCTGTGCTCTCTCTTCTCTGGTAATTTCTTCTTGTCCTCTATTTCATTACGATCCCCAGTTAAACAATTTTGACTTAAACATGGACAGTGCGGAATTGAAAAAGTTAAAAAAGAAAAGGGGGGCAAAGTTGGGTGCTGTTACAAAGGCCGTGAACACTTTTAACAATATTACACAACCAGGTAAGGAAGATTTAGAGTGTGTAATTCTTAAATTGGAAACTAAAAAGAAGGAAATAATAGCCATTGATGAGAGTATTTCAGAGTTAGTTGAATCCGAAATGGCTGAAGAACAATTGATAGACCTTTACGCTGATAATGATGATCAGGTAATCTCAATTGAACAGCAAATAAGGAGACTACGGTCTCGTTTGACTGACTTAACACCAAATAAACCTAATTCTGATTTTAATCAAAGTAGAGCTAACCTTCAACAAAATTTAAGTGGCATGCTAAATCCTGAGTCACAAGAATTGAGGGCTCAGTTACCCATTTTGCTAGTACCAACATTTGAAGGGGACACGGTACAATTCCCATCTTTCATTGACAAATTTGAGAGTTTAATAGGTAATAAACCTTATATTTCAACTGTTGAAAGTTTAGCTACTTAACTAGTTTCCTTAAAGGCCCAGCCTATAACCTGATAGCCTATTTACCAGCCGTAGGGAATTCATATGAAGTAGCTATTGATCTCTTAAAACGTAATTACATTAATAAAGATGAGATTGTATATGAATTATCTCAACAAATTTTTGATTTTGCACCCATAAAAGATAACCATAGTGATATGGAAAATTTTTATACAAAATTAGAAGCTATTATAGGACAACTGGTTAGCAATGAGATAGATATTAAAGCTTCATCTTGGATTATACAAGGCATAGTTCTTAGGTGCCTTCCTTTGAGGGTTAAAGATATTTTAGTTCTAAAGACGGGAGAAAATTATCCTAATCTTGAAGATATCAGAAAACACTTTCCCAATATCCTAACTAATTACAAATTGAGAAATATTCCAACACAAAATAAGACCCAGACTATGGATAAACCAAAGACTGTTCCCAGAGACCAACTAGCTACAGCCAAACAGACAAAACTTGATACTGTAGAATCAAATGTGACCAACTGTAATACACGAACACCTACATTACAGAACTTTAATGTAACTGCTGCCTCAACTTACACACTACATTGCAAATTTTGTGCAAGTAATGAACACAGTAGTACTGGGTGTGACAAATATTCAGACTTTAACCAAAGAGCTAAAAGATGTGAACAGTTGAACCTATGTAAAAAGTGTACTGGCCAGGGACATTATAAGAAAGACTGTAAATCTAGGTTAAGATTCAAGTGTAAGTTTTGTAAAAGTTTACGACATGTCTCATCAATGTGTGATTCACCAAAGTGTCCAAACAATAGTACTCAAACTCAAAAGATACCTCCACCAAACAAAGGTAATCAAGAAAATGCCACTTTCATGGGACATTCTGTTTGTTCAAACAACGTAACAAAAACACTGAGATTCTTTTACCAACTATTACTTTGGACTTAGTGAATAGTGAGGGTAGCACCACTCCAGTGAGATGTCTTATAGACTGTTGTTCTCAACAAACATTTGTTTCACAAAATGTAGTTAATAAATTGGGTTTGACACCAAACCCGAATGAAAAAACTCAATATTGCATCCTTTGTTAAGGATAACTCGGACAAAAATAGCTATAAGACAATTGACCTGGAACTACATTTAGAAAATAAATTAGAGAAAATTGAAGCAGTTATTATTTCTAAAGTAGGACAAAACAAACTGGTTATACCCAAACTAGAACAAACCATAAATCATTTGGGAAAACACTACAAAATAGCTGATAGACATATCACTAACAACACAGTAGCTAACATTGAAATGTTAATGGGGGCAGATTATATTAATCTTATTCATAAGGGCATAGTGAAGATAGGTAATGGTATAGCTATTCAGACTCCATCAGGGATAGCCCCTTTGGGTGACCTATCCAAATACAACCTAGACCTAAACCAAAATAGTTCATGACCAACAAATACTATGTGCCTCAACTCAGTCCTACATAACACCTGTAAGAATAGCAACACTTTGAATAATATTATCTCAACTGAGAACATTAATTCATCATTATCAAATGAAACTTTGGATGAGGCAATTCAAACTTTATGGTTGCTAGAATCTGTGGGTATACATGACACAAATCAAACTTCAGAAGATCAGTTAATGGTAGAAAGATTTGAAGACACCATTCAGTGCAAAGACAATAGTTATTTTATTGAGTTACCTTGGAAAATAAATTGTCCAACTTTAAGAGATAATCTCAAAGTAGCTAAAGGACATTTATATAAAGTAATGAAAAAACTCAAACAAGATAATAATATTAAAAATAATGATGTCTTCAAAGAACAGCTACAGAAAGGCTTCATTGAAGAAGTAACAAATAACCCTTTTAAAAAAGATGGTTGTCATTATTTAACCCACAGGGGGGTTTATCGACAAGATGCCCCAACAACAAAACTCAGAGTAGTATATAACTGTAGCCTCAAAGACAGTGATAAACACAGTTTGAATGATTGCCTGATTGAGGGTCCTAATCTCATTTCTGACCTTGTGAAGATCTTACTGAGGTTCAGGTTAGATAAATATGCCGTACAAAGTGACATTTCAAAGGCATTTTTGAGAATAAATCTTAAAAATGAATATGATAAGAACCAACTTAGGTTCTTATGGTTCAAGGATCCATTTGATTTGAATAAAGGGTTCATAACCTATAGATTTAATGTTGTGTTGTTTGGAGCCAATTGCTCACCTAGCCTATTAGCATTGACAATTGGACATCATTTGAACCAGTTTAATAACTCTTTAACATTGAACTTCCTTAAGGAACATTTTTACGTAGACAATCTAATAGGCTCAACAACAACAAAATCTGAATTATCTGAAGTCTATGAACACTCTCAAAACATTATGCAACAAGGTAACTTTGAACTTAGAGAGTGGATTTCAAATGATGAGGATTTAAACAAAAAGATTTTAAAGGATAATAATGGTCTTACTGAGCCATCAGACAGAGTTAAAACTTTAGGTATGAACTGGTATTTGGATGCAACTTCTAACAGTCATGATTCAATCTGTACTAAAGGTTTTAAACTTGATGAGGAAGCAAATACTAAAAGACAAATATTATCAGAGGCTTCCAAAATTTTTGATCCTATGGGTCTATTCCTGCCTTCAACAATAAAATCAAAGATTCTCCTCCAAGAAATTTGGAGGACAAATGTTGGGTGGGATGATCCAATAACAAATGAAAATCAAAAATCTTGGAAGAAGTTAGCTGCTGATTTAACAAAAGTGCAGAACATTAAAATTCAAAGGTGCTGTGGGTTTAGGGATAAGCCCCAGAGACTTCATGTGTTTGCTGATGCAAGCACACAAGCTTATGGGTGCTGTGCGTATCTTGTAAGTCCTACAGAAAGTCATCTAATTTATGCAAAAGGGAAAGTTGCACCTCTCAAACCTACCCGAACCATACCTCAATTGGAACTATTGGCTGCTGCATTAGCCATTAAAACCATTTCATTGCTTAAGGATGCTTACCATGATGTGAACATAACTGATATCCACATCTGGCTTGACAGTCAGATTTGTCTTGCCTGGATACGGAATGATAGCATTAATAGTAAGAATATCTTTGTAAGAAATAGGCTAAAAGAAATAGCTGAAGCTAATGAAAGCCTACAAGTAAACTTTCACTATGTTCCAACTAAACAAAATCCAGCAGACTTTCTGACCAGAGGTTTATCCTACAAGTTGTTGAAGTCAAACAAAACTTGGTTTATGGGACCTAAGTGGCTCTGTAATACAGACCAATGGCCTGTGGAACAAGTTAACTTGACATTAAATTTAATCTTTTCAAATGAAAAGGTTGAACCAATCACTAATTATGAACGTTATTCTGATTCAGTAAACTTGTCAGGGTCACAGCCTACTGTTTGAGGTTTGCTCACAACTGTTTAACTACAATTAACAAACAGCTAAATAAAAACAATCATAATTATACAGAAGTTGCAACCAAATACTGGATAGGCCATGCACAACAAAAAGAGTACAATAAAGAGTTAGAATTCTTGACTAATGGGAAACAAACAAAAGAACCTGTACCATCAGTAGTTGTGGATCTAAACTTGTTCAGAGATGAGGAAGGCCTTCTAAGGTGTAAAGGGAGATTAGACAAATCAAAACTGTCATACAAAAGCAAACATCCAATCCTTTTACCTAGATTTAGCTATTTGACAACATTAATCATCAGAAAAACACACAATGATGTATATCATATGGGGGTACCACAGACACTAACTACATTAAGAAAAACTTATTGGATACCCAAGGGAAGGATCACTGTTAAAACAGTCCTGAGTGAGTGTGTCACATGTAGGCGTATTCATGCTAGGCCCTATAGGAAACCAAATCCTCCTGCTTTGCCAGAGGAGAGAGTTACTCTCAACAGACCCTTTGAGACTGTAGGCATTGACTATACAGGAGCATTGACTGTAGGGGGGTGACACTGAACAAAAAATGTACATTGTACTGTTTACATGTGCTGCCTCACGAGCTGTTTATCTGGATGTTGTGGAGGACCTTACAGCAGAATCTTTTGTTGCTGTCTTTAAGAGATTCTGTGCACGACATTCAGTACCCAAGACAGTTTGGACTGACAATGCTACATATTTCAAGGCTGGTGAACAAGTCATCCACGACTTGTTAAGCGATGAACTCACACAATTATATATACAAAATTCAAACATAAAGTGGAAGTATATTCCGGTTGCCTCTCCTTGGTATGGTTCTATCTGGGAGAGGAATATACAAACAGTAAAGAATTGCTTGAAGAAAGCAATTGGTAAAAAACAGATACACTTATTTGAGTTGCTCACTCTCCTGGCTGAGATTGAGAACATCATCAACAATAGACCACTCACTTATGTGAGTGACAACATTAATGACCCGGAACCATTAACTCCAAATCATTTGATTCGGGGAGAACAAGTTAGTCTCCTGCCGGACTACAATATAGACTCTTCAGAAGACCCAAACTGGACTCAACGACATGATGAGCTCCAGACTAAGTTACAACATTTAACTAGAGTTAAAGCTCATTTCATTAAACAGTGGAAAACTGAGTACTTGATGGGTCTAAGGGAGAGACATAAACAAATGACTAAGAAGGATTGGTCTGACACAATTAAGGTAGGGGACCTTGTTCTCATACATGACAGTACTCCAAGACAATACTGGCCTCTGGCTAGAGTTTCAGAACTCAGACCAGGGGCAGACGGGGTAACAAGAGTGGTCAAATTAAGGACTTCAACGGGTGACACAACAAGAGACATTTCTCTTTTGTACCCTTTAGAGTCTGGACCCAAAACAATGGACTTTGGAGAACCTTCTCCACTGACAGTAACAACTGGAGACACTGAACTTCCAGTAACTATTCCTTTGACAGTAGGAGTGGTAACGCATCCTACTACAACATTGACAGACACAAGACCTCAGCGACAAACAGCATTAAAGGCGCGACTATTTTTACAACAAAAAAATAGATGCTGGGGAATTGTAATTTTATCTTCTAACTTTCACTTTTTCTTTTCTTATGGTAAAGACCATAGACAGTTTCATCCTATGGATGTATATTTTCTCTTCTAATTAAATGCTACACCTTCTCCATGAGAAGGTGAGGATAGGCACTGTTAATCAGATTAACAGGCATTTACAGTCAAATAGTTAGCTAGTCTACACTCAGACATAAAAATTGGTGACAATGACACCAAAATTTTTATCTCCCGGGGCCCCCAGTATATGGAAAACTGATGAGTGGGTAGTTGGGAGGTAACGAAAATGGTTCACTGAGTAGGTAGGTAGTTAATCTAACAATTATTAAATTCCTTTTATGTCAATAACTGGGTGGATGAAACCAATTGGTTGCTCACCAGAGTTATTCTCCACACTAGTATTTATATACTGTGTGACAAGAGCGTGCTCGGTAATAGATATACATTACCGATCAACCAACCGAGGAAAAAAACCAAGACGACGCTGGTGGAAAAAGCCCCGCGAAAAGAGAAAAGGGAACGAAAACGAGGAACGGGGCGAGAGACGGAACGAGAAGGGAGAAGAACAGACAAGAAAAAGATCCCCACCAGCAAGTACGCTCTCGACAAAATTACAGAAGGAAAAGAGACTCTCTAATAACTAGCAGTAAGTGACTAATTGTGTTTTTAGCCCAGTTAGAAGTAACTTCTAACTTAGAAGACTCATTAAATTAAGCTGGGTCAGACAAATTAGGCCTACATTGTGGCCTAAGACCAGCATCAACTCATAGCTTAACAAAGGTGAAGGTAGATTGCCCTAACCTAGTTTGGTGAGGAATCCTACTGTGGACCTCAATTTATCTGCCCGCTCTGGACCATTTCCGGAATCTCTAGGCTGACCCCTCTAGGCTAGACTTGATCTACTCTATAGTTAGACTGGAGATATAAGGGGTGGGTTAATTGTGGACCAATTCATACAGAGCATTTTTCACATTGGTGGTCCGTGTGTGGGGAATTTACAAACCTTAACCTTACTTAACAAAAATTGCAGAATTAGGCTAAATGGTCTAGCCTAAGCCTAACCTAAGCCTAATCAAGCCTAATTAGGTCTACAACCTAGGGCCTAACTAGGAAACATTTACATTTAAGGAGTCTCATTCTCTTATAAGCTTAGACCTGAGTGACACATAAGTACTTGGGGGGGATTAAACCAAATTTAAAACTTGACTGTTTTGTCTGTGCTCTCTCTTCTCTGGTAATTTCTTCTTGTCCTCTATTTCATTACGATCCCCAGTTAAACAATTTTGACTTAAACATGGACAGTGCGGAATTGAAAAAGTTAAAAAAGAAAAGGGGGGCAAAGTTGGGTGCTGTTACAAAGGCCGTGAACACTTTTAACAATATTACACAACCAGGTAAGGAAGATTTAGAGTGTGTAATTCTTAAATTGGAAACTAAAAAGAAGGAAATAATAGCCATTGATGAGAGTATTTCAGAGTTAGTTGAATCCGAAATGGCTGAAGAACAATTGATAGACCTTTACGCTGATAATGATGTTCAGGTAATCTCAATTGAACAGCAAATAAGGAGACTACGGTCTCGTTTGACTGACTTAACACCAAATAAACCTAATTCTGATTTTAATCAAAGTAGAGCTAACCTTCAACAAAATTTAAGTGGCATGCTAAATCCTGAGTCACAAGAATTGAGGGCTCAGTTACCCATTTGCTAGTACCAACATTTGAAGGGGACACGGTACAATTCCCATCTTTCATTGACAAATTTGAGAGTTTAATAGGTAATAAACCTTATATTTCAACTGTTGATAAGTTTAGCTACTTAACTAGTTTCCTTAAAGGCCCAGCCTATAACCTGATAGCCTATTTACCAGCCGTAGGGAATTCATATGAAGTAGCTATTGATCTCTTAAAACGTAATTACATTAATAAAGATGAGATTGTATATGAATTATCTCAACAAATTTTGATTTTGCACCCATAAAAGATAACCATAGTGATATGGAAAATTTTTATACAAAATTAGAAGCTATTATAGGACAACTGGTTAGCAATGAGATAGATATTAAAGCTTCATCTTGGATTATACAAGGCATAGTTCTTAGGTGCCTTCCTTTGAGGGTTAAAGATATTTTAGTTCTAAAGACGGGAGAAAATTATCCTAATCTTGAAGATATCAGAAAACACTTTCCCAATATCCTAACTAATTACAAATTGAGAAATATTCCAACACAAAATAAGACCCAGACTATGGATAAACCAAAGACTGTTCCCAGAGACCAACTAGCTACAGCCAAACAGACAAAACTTGATACTGTAGAATCAAATGTGACCAACTGTAATACACGAACACCTACATTACAGAACTTTAATGTAACTGCTGCCTCAACTTACACACTACATTGCAAATTTTGTGCAAGTAATGAACACAGTAGTACTGGGTGTGACAAATATTCAGACTTTAACCAAAGAGCTAAAAGATGTGAACAGTTGAACCTATGTAAAAAGTGTACTGGCCAGGGACATTATAAGAAAGACTGTAAATCTAGGTTAAGATTCAAGTGTAAGTTTTGTAAAAGTTTACGACATGTCTCATCAATGTGTGATTCACCAAAGTGTCCAAACAATAGTACTCAAACTCAAAAGATACCTCCACCAAACAAAGGTAATCAAGAAAATGCCACTTTCATGGGACATTCTGTTTGTTCAAACAACGTAACAAGAAACACTGAGATTCTTTTACCAACTATTACTTTGGACTTAGTGAATAGTGAGGGTAGCACCACTCCAGTGAGATGTCTTATAGACTGTTGTTCTCAACAAACATTTGTTTCGCAAAATGTAGTAATAAATTGGGTTTGACACCAAACCCGAATGAACAAAAACTCAATATTGCATCCTTTGTTAAGGATAACTCGGACAAAAATAGCTATAAGACAATTGACCTGGAACTACATTTAGAAAATAAATTAGAGAAAATTGAAGCAGTTATTATTTCTAAAGTAGGACAAAACAAACTGGTTATACCCAAACTAGAACAAACCATAAATCATTTGGGAAAACACTACAAAATAGCTGATAGACATATCAAACAACACAGTAGCTAACATTGAAATGTTAATGGGGGCAGATTATATTAATCTTATTCATAAGGGCATAGTGAAGATAGGTAATGGTATAGTTCAGACTCCATCAGGGATAGCCCCTTTGGGTGACCTATCCAAATACAACCTAGACCTAAACCAAAATAGTTCATGACAACAAATACTATGTGCCTCAACTCAGTCCTACATAACACCTGTAAGAATAGCAACACTTTGAATAATATTATCTCAACTGAGAACATTAATTCATCATTATCAAATGAAACTTTGGATGAGGCAATTCAAACTTTATGGTTGCTAGAATCTGTGGGTATACATGACACAAATCAAACTTCAGAAGATCAGTTAATGGTAGAAAGATTTGAAGACACCATTCAGTGCAAAGACAATAGTTATTTTATTGAGTTACCTTGGAAAATAAATTGTCCAACTTTAAGAGAATCTCAAAGTAGCTAAAGGACATTTATATAAAGTAATGAAAAAACTCAAACAAGATAATAATATTAAAATGTAAGTGATGTCTTCAAAGAACAGCTACAGAAAGGCTTCATTGAAGAAGTAACAAATAACCCTTTTAAAAAAGATGGTTGTCATTATTTAACCCACAGGGGGGTTTATCGACAAGATGCCCCAACAACAAAACTCAGAGTAGTATATAACTGTAGCCTCAAAGACAGTGATAAACACAGTTTGAATGATTGCCTGATTGAGGGTCCTAATCTCATTTCTGACCTTGTGAAGATCTTACTGAGGTTCAGGTTAGATAAATATGCCGTACAAAGTGACATTTCAAAGGCATTTTTGAGAATAAATCTTAAAAATGAATATGATAAGAACCAACTTAGGTTCTTATGGTTCAAGGATCCATTTGATTTGAATAAAGGGTTCATAACCTATAGATTTAATGTTGTGTTGTTTGGAGCCAATTGCTCACCTAGCCTATTAGCATTGACAATTGGACATCATTTGAACCAGTTTAATAACTCTTTAACATTGAACTTCCTTAAGGAACATTTTTACGTAGACAATCTAATAGGCTCAACAACAACAAAATCTGAATTATCTGAAGTCTATGAACACTCTCAAACATTATGCAACAAGGTAACTTTGAACTTAGAGAGTGGATTTCAAATGATGAGGATTTAAACAAAAAGATTTTAAAGGATAATAATGGTCTTACTGAGCCATCAGACAGAGTTAAAACTTTAGGTATGAACTGGTATTTGGATGCAACTTCTAACAGTCATGATTCAATCTGTACTAAAGGTTTTAAACTTGATGAGGAAGCAAATACTAAAAGACAAATATTATCAGAGGCTTCCAAAATTTTTGATCCTATGGGTCTATTCCTGCCTTCAACAATAAAATCAAAGATTCTCCTCCAAGAAATTTGGAGGACAAATGTTGGGTGGGATGATCCAATAACAAATGAAAATCAAAAATCTTGGAAGAAGTTAGCTGCTGATTTAACAAAAGTGCAGAACATTAAAATTCAAAGGTGCTGTGGGTTTAGGGATAAGCCCCAGAGACTTCATGTGTTTGCTGATGCAAGCACACAAGCTTATGGGTGCTGTGCGTATCTTGTAAGTCCTACAGAAAGTCATCTAATTTATGCAAAAGGGAAAGTTGCACCTCTCAAACCTACCCGAACCATACCTCAATTGGAACTATTGGCTGCTGCATTAGCCATTAAAACCATTTCATTGCTTAAGGATGCTTACCATGATGTGAACATAACTGATATCCACATCTGGCTTGACAGTCAGATTTGTCTTGCCTGGATACGGAATGATAGCATTAATAGTAAGAATATCTTTGTAAGAAATAGGCTAAAAGAAATAGCTGAAGCTAATGAAAGCCTACAAGTAAACTTTCACTATGTTCCAACTAAACAAAATCCAGCAGACTTTCTGACCAGAGGTTTATCCTACAAGTTGTTGAAGTCAAACAAAACTTGGTTTATGGGACCTAAGTGGCTCTGTAATACAGACCAATGGCCTGTGGAACAAGTTAACTTGACATTAAATTTAATCTTTTCAAATGAAAAGGTTGAACCAATCACTAATTATGAACGTTATTCTGACTTCAGTAAACTTGTCAGGGTCACAGCCTACTGTTTGAGGTTTGCTCACAACTGTTTAACTACAATTAACAAACAGCTAAATAAAAACAATCATAATTATACAGAAGTTGCAACCAAATACTGGATAGGCCATGCACAACAAAAAGAGTACAATAAAGAGTTAGAATTCTTGACTAATGGGAAACAAACAAAAGAACCTGTACCATCAGTAGTTGTGGATCTAAACTTGTTCAGAGATGAGGAAGGCCTTCTAAGGTGTAAAGGGAGATTAGACAAATCAAAACTGTCATACAAAAGCAAACATCCAATCCTTTTACCTAGATTTAGCTATTTGACAACATTAATCATCAGAAAAACACACAATGATGTATATCATATGGGGGTACCACAGACACTAACTACATTAAGAAAAACTTATTGGATACCCAAGGGAAGGATCACTGTTAAAACAGTCCTGAGTGAGTGTGTCACATGTAGGCGTATTCATGCTAGGCCCTATAGGAAACCAAATCCTCCTGCTTTGCCAGAGGAGAGAGTTACTCTCAACAGACCCTTTGAGACTGTAGGCATTGACTATACAGGAGCATTGACTGTAGGGGTGGGTGACACTGAACAAAAAATGTACATTGTACTGTTTACATGTGCTGCCTCACGAGCTGTTTATCTGGATGTTGTGGAGGACCTTACAGCAGAATCTTTTGTTGCTGTCTTTAAGAGATTCTGTGCACGACATTCAGTACCCAAGACAGTTTGGACTGACAATGCTACATATTTCAAGGCTGGTGAACAAGTCATCCACGACTTGTTAAGCGATGAACTCACACAATTATATATACAAAATTCAAACATAAAGTGGAAGTATATTCCGGTTGCCTCTCCTTGGTATGGTTCTATCTGGGAGAGGAATATACAAACAGTAAAGAATTGCTTGAAGAAAGCAATTGGTAAAAAACAGATACACTTATTTGAGTTGCTCACTCTCCTGGCTGAGATTGAGAACATCATCAACAATAGACCACTCACTTATGTGAGTGACAACATTAATGACCCGGAACCATTAACTCCAAATCATTTGATTCGGGGAGAACAAGTTAGTCTCCTGCCGGACTACAATATAGACTCTTCAGAAGACCCAAACTGGACTCAACGACATGATGAGCTCCAGACTAAGTTACAACATTTAACTAGAGTTAAAGCTCATTTCATTAAACAGTGGAAAACTGAGTACTTGATGGGTCTAAGGGAGAGACATAAACAAATGACTAAGAAGGATTGGTCTGACACAATTAAGGTAGGGGACCTTGTTCTCATACATGACAGTACTCCAAGACAATACTGGCCTCTGGCTAGAGTTTCAGAACTCAGACCAGGGGCAGACGGGGTAACAAGAGTGGTCAAATTAAGGACTTCAACGGGTGACACAACAAGAGACATTTCTCTTTTGTACCCTTTAGAGTCTGGACCCAAAACAATGGACTTTGGAGAACCTTCTCCACTGACAGTAACAACTGGAGACACTGAACTTCCAGTAACTATTCCTTTGACAGTAGGAGTGGTAACGCATCCTACTACAACATTGACAGACACAAGACCTCAGCGACAAACAGCATTAAAGGCGCGACTATTTTTACAACAAAAAATAGATGCTGGGGAATTGTAATTTTATCTTCTAACTTTCACTTTTTCTTTTTCTTATGGTAAAGACCATAGACAGTTTCATCCTATGGATGTATATTTTCTCTTCTAATTAAATGCTACACCTTCTCCATGAGAAGGTGAGGATAGGCACTGTTAATCAGATTAACAGGCATTTACAGTCAAATAGTTAGCTAGTCTACACTCAGACATAAAAATTGGTGACAATGACACCAAAATTTTTATCTCCCGGGGCCCCCAGTATATGGAAAACTGATGAGTGGGTAGTTGGGAGGTAACGAAAATGGTTCACTGAGTAGGTAGGTAGTTAATCTAACAATTATTAAATTCCTTTTATGTCAATAACTGGGTGGATGAAACCAATTGGTTGCTCACCAGAGTTATTCTCCACACTAGTATTTATATACTGTGTGACAAGAGCGTGCTCGGTAATAGATATACATTACCGATCAACCAACCGAAAAAAACCAAGACGACGCTGGTGGAAAAAGCCCCGCGAAAAGGAAAAAGGGAACGAAAACGAGGAACGGGGCGAGAGGACGGAACGGAGAAGGGAGAGAACAGACAACGAAAAAAGATCCCCACCAGCAAGTACGCTCTCGACAATTATACAGAAGGAGAAAAGAGACTCTCTAATAACTAGCAGTAAGTGACTAATTGTGTTTTTAATCTTCTAACTTCTAACTTAGAAGACTCATTAAATTAAGCTGGGTCAGAAACTTAGGCCTACATTGTGGCCTAAGACCCAGCATCAACTCATAGCTTAACAAAGGTGAAGGTAGATTGCCCTAACCTAGTTTGGTGAGGAATCCTACTGTGGACCTCAATTTATCTGCCCGCTCTGGACCATTTCCGGAATCTCTAGGCTGACCCCTCTAGGCTAGACTTGATCTACTCTATAGTTAGACTGGAGATATAAGGGGTGGGTTAATTGTGGACCAATTCATACAGAGCATTTTTCACATTGGTGGTCCGTGTGTGGGGAATTTACAAACCTTAACCTTACTTAACAAAAATTGCAGAATTAGGCTAAATGGTCTAGCCTAAGCCTAACCTAACCTAATCAAGCCTAATTAGGTCTACAACCTAGGGCCTAACTAGGAAACATTTACATTTAAGGAGTCTCATTCTCTTATAAGCTTAGACCTGAGTGACACATAAGTACTTGGGGGGATTAAACCAAATTTAAAACTTGACTGTTTTGTCTGTGCTCTCTCTTCTCTGGTAATTTCTTCTTGTCCTCTATTTCATTACGATCCCCAGTTAAACAATTTTGACTTAAACATGGACAGTGCGGAATTGAAAAAGTTAAAAAAGAAAAGGGGGGCAAAGTTGGGAGCTGTTACAAAGGCGTGAACACTTTTAACAATATTACACAACCAGGTAAGGAAGATTTAGAGTGTGTAATTCTTAAATTGGAAACTAAAAAGAAGGAAATAATAGCCATTGATGAGAGTATTTCAGAGTTAGTTGAATCCGAAATGGCTGAAGAACAATTGATAGACCTTTACGCTGATAATGATGATCAGGTAATCTCAATTGAACAGCAAATAAGGAGACTACGGTCTCGTTTGACTGACTTAACACCAAATAAACCTAATTCTGATTTTAATCAAAGTAGAGCTAACCTTCAACAAAATTTAAGTGGCATGCTAAATCCTGAGTCACAAGAATTGAGGGCTCAGTTACCCATTTTGCTAGTACCAACATTTGAAGGGGACACGGTACAATTCCCATCTTTCATTGACAAATTTGAGAGTTTAATAGGTAATAAACCTTATATTTCAACTGTTGAAAGTTTAGCTACTTAACTAGTTTCCTTAAAGGCCCAGCCTATAACCTGATAGCCTATTTACCAGCCGTAGGGAATTCATATGAAGTAGCTATTGATCTCTTAAAACGTAATTACATTAATAAAGATGAGATTGTATATGAATTATCTCAACAAATTTTTGATTTTGCACCCATAAAAGATAACCATAGTGATATGGAAAATTTTTATACAAAATTAGAAGCTATTATAGGACAACTGGTTAGCAATGAGATAGATATTAAAGCTTCATCTTGGATTATACAAGGCATAGTTCTTAGGTGCCTTCCTTTGAGGGTTAAAGATATTTTAGTTCTAAAGACGGGAGAAAATTATCCTAATCTTGAAGATATCAGAAAACACTTTCCCAATATCCTAACTAATTACAAATTGAGAAATATTCCAACACAAAATAAGACCCAGACTATGGATAAACCAAAGACTGTTCCCAGAGACCAACTAGCTACAGCCAAACAGACAAAACTTGATACTGTAGAATCAAATGTGACCAACTGTAATACACGAACACCTACATTACAGAACTTTAATGTAACTGCTGCCTCAACTTACACACTACATTGCAAATTTTGTGCAAGTAATGAACACAGTAGTACTTGGGTGTGACAAATATTCAGACTTTAACCAAAGAGCTAAAAGATGTGAACAGTTGAACCTATGTAAAAAGTGTACTGGCCAGGGACATTATAAGAAAGACTGTAAATCTAGGTTAAGATTCAAGTGTAAGTTTTGTAAAAGTTTACGACATGTCTCATCAATGTGTGATTCACCAAAGTGTCCAAACAATAGTACTCAAACTCAAAAGATACCTCCACCAAACAAAGGTAATCAAGAAAATGCCACTTTCATGGGACATTCTGTTTGTTCAAACAACGTAACAAAAACACTGAGATTCTTTTACCAACTATTACTTTGGACTTAGTGAATAGTGAGGGTAGCACCACTCCAGTGAGATGTCTTATAGACTGTTGTTCTCAACAAACATTTGTTTCAAAATGTAGTTAATAAATTGGGTTTGACACCAAACCCGAATGAACAAAACCTCAATATTGCATCCTTTGTTAAGGATAACTCGGACAAAAATAGCTATAAGACAATTGACCTGGAACTACATTTAGAAAATAAATTAGAGAAAATTGAAGCAGTTATTATTTCTAAAGTAGGACAAAACAAACTGGTTATACCCAAACTAGAACAAACCATAAATCATTTGGGAAAACACTACAAAATAGCTGATAGACATATCACAAACAACACAGTAGCTAACATTGAAATGTTAATGGGGCAGATTATATTAATCTTATTCATAAGGGCATAGTAGAGATAGGTAATGGTATAGCTATCAGACTCCATCAGGGATAGCCCCTTTGGGTGACCTATCCAAATACAACCTAGACCTAAACCAAAATAGTTCATGACCAACAAATACTATGTGCCTCAACTCAGTCCTACATAACACCTGTAAGAATAGCAACACTTTGAATAATATTATCTCAACTGAGAACATTAATTCATCATTATCAAATGAAACTTTGGATGAGGCAATTCAAACTTTATGGTTGCTAGAATCTGTGGGTATACATGACACAAATCAAACTTCAGAAGATCAGTTAATGGTAGAAAGATTTGAAGACACCATTCAGTGCAAAGACAATAGTTATTTTATTGAGTTACCTTGGAAAATAAATTGTCCAACTTTAAGAGATAATCTCAAAGTAGCTAAAGGACATTTATATAAAGTAATGAAAAAACTCAAACAAGATAATAATATTAAAATAAGTGATGTCTTCAAAGAACAGCTACAGAAAGGCTTCATTGAAGAAGTAACAAATAACCCTTTTAAAAAAGATGGTTGTCATTATTTAACCCACAGGGGGGTTTATCGACAAGATGCCCCAACAACAAAACTCAGAGTAGTATATAACTGTAGCCTCAAAGACAGTGATAAACACAGTTTGAATGATTGCCTGATTGAGGGTCCTAATCTCATTTCTGACCTTGTGAAGATCTTACTGAGGTTCAGGTTAGATAAATATGCCGTACAAAGTGACATTTCAAAGGCATTTTTGAGAATAAATCTTAAAAATGAATATGATAAGAACCAACTTAGGTTCTTATGGTTCAAGGATCCATTTGATTTGAATAAAGGGTTCATAACCTATAGATTTAATGTTGTGTTGTTTGGAGCCAATTGCTCACCTAGCCTATTAGCATTGACAATTGGACATCATTTGAACCAGTTTAATAACTCTTTAACATTGAACTTCCTTAAGGAACATTTTTACGTAGACAATCTAATAGGCTCAACAACAACAAAATCTGAATTATCTGAAGTCTATGAACACTCTCAAAACATTATGCAACAAGGTAACTTTGAACTTAGAGAGTGGATTTCAAATGATGAGGATTTAAACAAAAAGATTTTAAAGGATAATAATGGTCTTACTGAGCCATCAGACAGAGTTAAAACTTTAGGTATGAACTGGTATTTGGATGCAACTTCTAACAGTCATGATTCAATCTGTACTAAAGGTTTTAAACTTGATGAGGAAGCAAATACTAAAAGACAAATATTATCAGAGGCTTCCAAAATTTTTGATCCTATGGGTCTATTCCTGCCTTCAACAATAAAATCAAAGATTCTCCTCCAAGAAATTTGGAGGACAAATGTTGGGTGGGATGATCCAATAACAAATGAAAATCAAAAATCTTGGAAGAAGTTAGCTGCTGATTTAACAAAAGTGCAGAACATTAAAATTCAAAGGTGCTGTGGGTTTAGGGATAAGCCCAGAGACTTCATGTGTTTGCTGATGCAAGCACACAAGTTATGGGTGCTGTGCGTATCTTGTAAGTCCTACAGAAAGTCATCTAATTTATGCAAAAGGGAAAGTTGCACCTCTCAAACCTACCCGAACCATACCTCAATTGGAACTATTGGCTGCTGCATTAGCCATTAAAACCATTTCATTGCTTAAGGATGCTTACCATGATGTGAACATAACTGATATCCACATCTGGCTTGACAGTCAGATTTGTCTTGCCTGGATACGGAATGATAGCATTAATAGTAAGAATATCTTTGTAAGAAATAGGCTAAAAGAAATAGCTGAAGCTAATGAAAGCCTACAAGTAAACTTTCACTATGTTCCAACTAAACAAAATCCAGCAGACTTTCTGACCAGAGGTTTATCCTACAAGTTGTTGAAGTCAAACAAAACTTGGTTTATGGGACCTAAGTGGCTCTGTAATACAGACCAATGGCCTGTGGAACAAGTTAACTTGACATTAAATTTAATCTTTTCAAATGAAAAGGTTGAACCAATCACTAATTATGAACGTTATTCTGATTTCAGTAAACTTGTCAGGGTCACAGCCTACTGTTTGAGGTTTGCTCACAACTGTTTAACTACAATTAACAAACAGCTAAATAAAAACAATCATAATTATACAGAAGTTGCAACCAAATACTGGATAGGCCATGCACAACAAAAAGAGTACAATAAAGAGTTAGAATTCTTAACTAATGGGAAACAAACAAAAGAACCTGTACCATCAGTAGTTGTGGATCTAAACTTGTTCAGAGATGAGGAAGGCCTTCTAAGGTGTAAAGGGAGATTAGACAAATCAAAACTGTCATACAAAAGCAAACATCCAATCCTTTTACCTAGATTTAGCTATTTGACAACATTAATCATCAGAAAAACACACAATGATGTATATCATATGGGGTACCACAGACACTAACTACATTAAGAAAAACTTATTGGATACCCAAGGGAAGGATCACTGTTAAAACAGTCCTGAGTGAGTGTGTCACATGTAGGCGTATTCATGCTAGGCCCTATAGGAAACCAAATCCTCCTGCTTTGCCAGAGGAGAGAGTTACTCTCAACAGACCCTTTGAGACTGTAGGCATTGACTATACAGGAGCATTGACTGTAGGGGTGGGTGACACTGAACAAAAAATGTACATTGTACTGTTTACATGTGCTGCCTCACGAGCTGTTTATTTGGATGTTGTGGAGGACCTTACAGCAGAATCTTTTGTTGCTGTCTTTAAGAGATTCTGTGCACGACATTCAGTACCAAAGACAGTTTGGACTGACAATGCTACATATTTCAAGGCTGGTGAACAAGTCATCCACGACTTGTTAAGCGATGAAATCACACAATTATATATACAAAATTCAAACATAAAGTGGAAGTATATTCCGGTTGCCTCTCCTTGGTATGGTTCTATCTGGGAGAGGAATATACAAACAGTAAAGAATTGCTTGAAGAAAGCAATTGGCAAAAAACAGATACACTTATTTGGGTTGCTCACTCTCCTGGCTGAGATTGAGAACATCATTAACAATAGACCACTCACTTATGTGAGTGACAACATTAATGACCCGGAACCATTAACTCCAAATCATTTGATTCGGGGAGAACAAGTTAGTCTCCTGCCGGACTACAATATAGACTCTTCAGAAGACCCAAACTGGACTCAACGACATGATGAGCTCCAGACTAAGTTACAACATTTAACTAGAGTTAAAGCTCATTTCATTAAACAGTGGAAAACTGAGTACTTGATGGGTCTAAGGGAGAGACATAAACAAATGACTAAGAAGGATTGGTCTGACACAATTAAGGTAGGGGACCTTGTTCTCATACATGACAGTACTCCAAGACAATACTGGCCTCTGGCTAGAGTTTCAGAACTCAGACCAGGGCAGACGGGGTAACAAGAGTGGTCAAATTAAGGACTTCAACGGGTGACACAACAAGAGACATTTCTCTTTTGTACCCTTTAGAGTCTGGACCAAAACAATGGACTTTGGAGAACCTTCTCCACTGACAGTAACAACTGGAGACACTGAACTTCCAGTAACTATTCCTTTGACAGTAGGAGTGGTAACGCATCCTACTACAACATTGACAGACACAAGACCTCAGCGACAAACAGCATTAAAGGCGCGACTATTTTTACAACAAAAAATAGATGCTGGGGAATTGTAATTTTATCTTCTAACTTTCACTTTTTCTTTTCTTATGGTAAAGACCATAGACAGTTTCATCCTATGGATGTATATTTTCTCTTCTAATTAAATGCTACACCTTCTCCATGAGAAGGTGAGGATAGGCACTGTTAATCAGATTAACAGGCATTTACAGTCAAATAGTTAGCTAGTCTACACTCAGACATAAAATTGGTGACAATGACACCAAAATTTTTATCTCCCGGGGCCCCAGTATATGGAAAACTGATGAGTGGGTAGTTGGGAGGTAACGAAAATGGTTCACTGAGTAGGTAGGTAGTTAATCTAACAATTATTAAATTCCTTTTATGTCAATAACTGGGTGGATGAAACCAATTGGTTGCTCACCAGAGTTATTCTCCACACTAGTATTTATATACTGTGTGACAAGAGCGTGCTCGGTAATAGATATACATTACCGCTCAACCAACCGAGGAAAAAACCAAGACAACGCTGGTGGAAAAAGCCCCGCGAAAGGAGAACAAAGAGAACGAAAACGAGGAACGGGGCGAGAGGACGGAACTGGAAGAAGGGACGAGACAGACAACGAAGAAAGATCCCCACCAGCAAGTACGCTCTCGACAATTATACAGGAAGAGAAAAAGAGACTCTCTAATAACTAGCAGTAAGTGACTAATTGTGTTTTTAGCCCAGTTAGATCTTCTAACTTCTAACTTAGAAGACTCATTAAATTAAGCTGGGTCAGACAACTTAGGCCTACATTGTGGCCTAAGACCCAGCATCACTCATAGCTTAACAAAGGTAAAGGTAGATTGCCCTAACCTAGTTTGGTGAGGAATCCTACTGTGGACCTCAATTTATCTGCCCGCTCTGGACCATTTCCGGAATCTCTAGGCTGACCCCTCTAGGGCTAGACTTGATCTACTCTATAGTTAGACTGGGAAATAAGGGGTGGGTTAATTGTGGACCAATTCATACAAGAGCATTTTTCACATTGGTGGTCCGTGTGTGGGGAATTTACAAACCTTAACCTTACTTAACAAAAATTGCAGAATTAGGCTAAATGGTCTAGCCTAAGCCTAACCTAATCAAGCCTAATTAGGTCTACAACCTAGGGCCTAACTAGGAAACATTTACATTTAAGGAGTCTCATTCTCTTATAAGCTTAGACCTGAGTGACACATAAGTACGGGGGGGATTAAACCAAATTTAAACTTGACTGTTTTGTCTGTGCTCTCTCTTCTCTGGTAATTTCTTCTTGTCCTCTATTTCATTACGATCCCCAGTTAAACAATTTTGACTTAAACATGGACAGTGCGGAATTGAAAAAGTTAAAAAAGAAAAGGGGGGCAAAGTTGGGAGCTGTTACAAAGGCTGTGAACACTTTTAACAATATTACACAACCAGGTAAGGAAGATTTAGAGTGTGTAATTCTTAAATTGGAAACTAAAAAGAAGGAAATAATAGCCATTGATGAGAGTATTTCAGAGTTAGTTGAATCCGAAATGGCTGAAGAACAATTGATAGACCTTTACGCTGATAATGATGATCAGGTAATCTCAATTGAACAGCAAATAAGGAGACTACGGTCTCGTTTGACTGACTTAACACCAAAAAACCTAATTCTGATTTTAATCAAAGTAGAGCTAACCTTCAACAAAATTTAAGTGGCATGCTAAATCCTGAGTCACAAGAATTGAGGGCTCAGTTACCCATTTTGCTAGTACCAACATTTGAAGGGGACACGGTACAATTCCCATCTTTCATTGACAAATTTGAGAGTTTAATAGGTAATAAACCTTATATTTCAACTGTTGAAAGTTTAGCTACTTAACTAGTTTCCTTAAAGGCCCAGCCTATAACCTGATAGCCTATTTACCAGCCGTAGGGAATTCATATGAAGTAGCTATTGATCTCTTAAAACGTAATTACATTAATAAAGATGAGATTGTATATGAATTATCTCAACAAATTTTTGATTTTGCACCCATAAAAGATAACCATAGTGATATGGAAAATTTTTATACAAAATTAGAAGCTATTATAGGACAACTGGTTAGCAATGAGATAGATATTAAAGCTTCATCTTGGATTATACAAGGCATAGTTCTTAGGTGCCTTCCTTTGAGGGTTAAAGATATTTTAATTCTAAAGACGGGAGAAAATTATCCTAATCTTGAAGATATCAGAAAACACTTCCCAATATCCTAACTAATTACAAATTGAGAATATTCCAACACAAAATAAGACCCAGACTATGGATAAACCAAAGACTGTTCCCAGAGACCAACTAGCTACAGCCAAACAGACAAAACTTGATACTGTAGAATCAAATGTGACCAACTGTAATACACGAACACCTACATTACAGAACTTTAATGTAACTGCTGCCTCAACTTACACACTACATTGCAAATTTTGTGCAAGTAATGAACACAGTAGTACTGGGTGTGACAAATATTCAGACTTTAACCAAAGAGCTAAAAGATGTGAACAGTTGAACCTATGTAAAAAGTGTACTGGCCAGGGACATTATAAGAAAGACTGTAAATCTAGGTTAAGATTCAAGTGTAAGTTTTGTAAAAGTTTACGACATGTCTCATCAATGTGTGATTCACCAAAGTGTCCAAACAATAGTACTCAAACTCAAAAGATACCTCCACCAAACAAAGGTAATCAAGAAAATGCCACTTTCATGGGACATTCTGTTTGTTCAAACAACGTAACAAAAACACTGAGATTCTTTTACCAACTATTACTTTGGACTTAGTGAATAGTGAGGGTAGCACCACTCCAGTGAGATGTCTTATAGACTGTTGTTCTCAACAAACATTTGTTTCACAAAATGTAGTAATAAATTGGGTTTGACACCAAACCCGAATGAACAAAAACTCAATATTGCATCCTTTGTTAAGGATAACTCGGACAAAAATAGCTATAAGACAATTGACCTGGAACTACATTTAGAAAATAAATTAGAGAAAATTGAAGCAGTTATTATTTCTAAAGTAGGACAAAACAAACTGGTTATACCCAAACTAGAACAAACCATAAATCATTTGGGAAAACACTACAAAATAGCTGATAGACATATCACTAACAACACAGTAGCTAACATTGAAATGTTAATGGGGGCAGATTATATTAATCTTATTCATAAGGGCATAGTAGAGATAGGTAATGGTATAGCTATTCAGACTCCATCAGGGATAGCCCCTTTGGGTGACCTATCCAAATACAACCTAGACCTAAACCAAAATAGTTCATGACCAACAAATACTATGTGCCTCAACTCAGTCCTACATAACACCTGTAAGAATAGCAACACTTTGAATAATATTATCTCAACTGAGAACATTAATTCATCATTATCAAATGAAACTTTGGATGAGGCAATTCAAACTTTATGGTTGCTAGAATCTGTGGGTATACATGACACAAATCAAACTTCAGAAGATCAGTTAATGGTAGAAAGATTTGAAGACACCATTCAGTGCAAAGACAATAGTTATTTTATTGAGTTACCTTGGAAAATAAATTGTCCAACTTTAAGAGACAATCTCAAAGTAGCTAAAGGACATTTATATAAAGTAATGAAAAAACTCAAACAAGATAATAATATTAAAAAGTACAGTGATGTCTTCAAAGAACAGCTACAGAAAGGCTTCATTGAAGAAGTAACAAATAACCCTTTTAAAAAAGATGGTTGTCATTATTTAACCCACAGGGGGGTTTATCGACAAGATGCCCCAACAACAAAACTCAGAGTAGTATATAACTGTAGCCTCAAAGACAGTGATAAACACAGTTTGAATGATTGCCTGATTGAGGGTCCTAATCTCATTTCTGACCTTGTGAAGATCTTACTGAGGTTCAGGTTAGATAAATATGCCGTACAAAGTGACATTTCAAAGGCATTTTTGAGAATAAATCTTAAAAATGAATATGATAAGAACCAACTTAGGTTCTTATGGTTCAAGGATCCATTTGATTTGAATAAAGGGTTCATAACCTATAGATTTAATGTTGTGTTGTTTGGAGCCAATTGCTCACCTAGCCTATTAGCATTGACAATTGGACATCATTTAAACCAGTTTAATAACTCTTTAACATTGAACTTCCTTAAGGAACATTTTTACGTAGACAATCTAATAGGCTCAACAACAACAAAATCTGAATTATCTGAAGTCTATGAACACTCTCAAAACATTATGCAACAAGGTAACTTTGAACTTAGAGAGTGGATTTCAAATGATGAGGATTTAAACAAAAAGATTTTAAAGGATAATAATGGTCTTACTGAGCCATCAGACAGAGTTAAAACTTTAGGTATGAACTGGTATTTGGATGCAACTTCTAACAGTCATGATTCAATCTGTACTAAAGGTTTTAAACTTGATGAGGAAGCAAATACTAAAAGACAAATATTATCAGAGGCTTCAAAATTTTTGATCCCATGGGTCTATTCCTGCCTTCAACAATAAAATCAAAGATTCTCCTCCAAGAAATTTGGAGGACAAATGTTGGGTGGGATGATCCAATAACAAATGAAAATAAAAAATCTTGGAAGAAGTTAGCTGCTGATTTAACAAAAGTGCAGAACATTAAAATTCAAAGGTGCTGTGGGTTTAGGGATAAGCCCCAGAGACTTCATGTGTTTGCTGATGCAAGCACACAAGCTTATGGGTGCTGTGCGTATCTTGTAAGCCCTACAGAAAGTCATCTAATTTATGCAAAAGGGAAAGTTGCACCTCTCAAACCTACCCGAACCATACCTCAATTGGAACTATTGGCTGCTGCATTAGCCATTAAAACCATTTCATTGCTTAAGGATGCTTACCATGATGTGAACATCATATCCACATCTGGCTTGACAGTCAGATTTGTCTTGCCTGGATACGGAATGATAGCATTAATAGTAAGAATATCTTTGTAAGAAATAGGCTAAAAGAAATAGCTGAAGCTAATGAAAGCCTACAAGTAAACTTTCACTATGTTCCAACTAAACAAAATCCAGCAGACTTTCTGACCAGAGGTTTATCCTACAAGTTGTTGAAGTCAAACAAAACTTGGTTTATGGGACTAAGTGGCTCTGTAATACAGACCAATGGCCTGTGGAACAAGTTAACTTGACATTAAATTTAATCTTTTCAAATGAAAAGGTTGAACCAATCACTAATATATGAAATTATTCTGATTTCAACAAACTTGTCAGGGTCAGCCTACTGTTTGAGGTTTGCTCACAACTGTTTAACTACAATTAACAAACAGCTAAATAAAAATAATCATAATTATACAGAAGTTGCAACCAAATAATGGATAGGCCATGCACAACAAAAAGAGTACAATAAAGAGTTAGAATTCTTAACTAATGGGAAACAAACAAAAGAACCTGTACCATCAGTAGTTGTGGATCTAAACTTGTTCAGAGATGAGGAAGGCCTTCTAAGGTGTAAAGGGAGATTAGACAAATCAAAACTGTCATACAAAAGCAAACATCCAATCCTTTTACCTAGATTTAGCTATTTGACAACATTAATCATCAGAAAAACACACAATGATGTATATCATATGGGGGTACCACAGACACTAACTACATTAAGAAAAACTTATTGGATACCGAAGGGAAGGATCACTGTTAAAACAGTCCTGAGTGAGTGTGTCACATGTAGGCGTATTCATGCTAGGCCCTATAGGAAACCAAATCCTCCTGCTTTGCCAGAGGAGAGAGTTACTCTCAACAGACCCTTTGAGACTGTAGGCATTGACTATACAGGAGCATTGACTGTAGGGGTGGGTGACACTGAACAAAAAATGTACATTGTACTGTTTACATGTGCTGCCTCACGAGCTGTTTATTTGGATGTTGTGGAGGACCTTACAGCAGAATCTTTTGTTGCTGTCTTTAAGAGATTCTGTGCACGACATTCAGTACCAAAGACAGTTTGGACTGACAATGCTCCATATTTCAAGGCTGGTGAACAAGTCATCCACGACTTGTTAAGCGATGAAATCACACAATTATATATACAAAATTCAAACATAAAGTGGAAGTATATTCCGGTTGCCTCTCCTTGGTATGGTTCTATCTGGGAGAGGAATATACAAACAGTAAAGAATTGCTTGAAGAAAGCAATTGGCAAAAAACAGATACACTTATTTGGGTTGCTCACTCTCCTGGCTGAGATTGAGAACATCATTAACAATAGACCACTCACTTATGTGAGTGACAACATTAATGACCCGGAACCATTAACTCCAAATCATTTGCCTCCTGCTTTGCCAGAGGAGAGAGTTACTCTCAACAGACCCTTTGAGACTGTAGGCATTGACTATACAGGAGCATTGACTGTAGGGGTGGGTGACACTGAACAAAAAATGTACATTGTACTGTTTACATGTGCTGCCTCACGAGCTGTTTATTTGGATGTTGTGGAGGACCTTACAGCAGAATCTTTTGTTGCTGTCTTTAAGAGATTCTGTGCACGACATTCAGACCAAAGACAGTTTGGACTGACAATGCTCCATATTTCAAGGCTGGTGAACAAGTCATCCACGACTTGTTAAGCGATGAAATCACACAATTATATATACAAAATTCAAACATAAAGTGGAAGTATATTCCGGTTGCCTCTCCTTGGTATGGTTCTATCTGGGAGAGGAATATACAAACAGTAAAGAATTGCTTGAAGAAAGCAATTGGCAAAAAACAGATACACTTATTTGGGTTGCTCACTCTCCTGGCTGAGATTGAGAACATCATTAACAATAGACCACTCACTTATGTGAGTGACAATATTAATGACCCGGAACCATTAACTCCAAATCATTTGATTCGGGGAGAACAAGTTAGTCTCCTGCCGGACTACAATATAGACTCTTCAGAAGACCCAAACTGGACTCAACGACATGATGAGCTCCAGACTAAGTTACAACATTTAACTAGAGTTAAAGCTCATTTCATTAAACAGTGGAAAACTGAGTACTTGATGGGTCTAAGGGAGAGACATAAACAAATGACTAAGAAGGATTGGTCTGACACAATTAAGGTAGGGGACCTTGTTCTCATACATGACAGTACTCCAAGACAATACTGGCCTCTGGCTAGAGTTTCAGAACTCAGACCAGGGGCAGACGGGGTAACAAGAGTGGTCAAATTAAGGACTTCAACGGGTGACACAACAAGAGACATTTCTCTTTTGTACCCTTTAGAGTCTGGACCCAAAACAATGGACTTTGGAGAACCTTCTCCACTGACAGTAACAACTGGAGACACTGAACTTCCAGTAACTATTCCTTTGACAGTAGGAGTGGTAACGCATCCTACTACAACATTAACAGACACAAGACCTCAGCGACAAACAGCATTAAAGGCGCGACTATTTTTACAACAAAAAATAGATGCTGGGGAATTGTAATTTTATCTTCTAACTTTCATTTTTTCTTTTCTTATGGTAAAGACCATAGACAGTTTCATCCTATGGATGTATATTTTCTCTAATTAAATGCTACACCTTCTCCATGAGAAGGTGAGGATAGGCACTGTTAATCACATTAACAGGCATTTACAGTCAAATAGTTAGCTAGTCTACACTCAGACATAAAAATTGGTGACAATGACACCAAAATTTTTATCTCCCGGGGCCCCCAGTATATGGAAAACTGATGAGTGGGTAGTTGGGAGGTAACGAAAATGGTTCACTGAGTAGGTAGGTAGTTAATCTAACAATTATTAAATTCCTTTTATGTCAATAACTGGGTGGATGAAACCAATTGGTTGCTCACCAGAGTTATTCTCCACACTAGTATTTATATACTGTGTGAGAAGAGCGTGCTCGGTAATAGAGATACATTACCGCTCAACCAACCGAGGAAAAAACCAAGACAACGCTGGTGGAAAAAGCCCCGCGAAGAGGAGAACAAAGGAGAACGAAAACGAACAACGGGGCGAGAGGACGGAACAGGGGAAGGGACGAGAACAGACAACGAAAAAGATCCCCACCAGCAAGTACGCTCTCGACAATTAAACAGGAAGGAGAAAAGAGACTCTCTAATAACTAACAGTAAGTGACTAATTGTGTTTTTAACCCAGCAAATTAATCACATTAAATTAAGCTGGGTCAGACAAGTTAGGCCTACATTGTGGCCTAAGACCCAGCATCAACTCATAGCTTAACAAAGGTGAAGGTAGATTGCCCTAACCTAATTTGGTGAGGAATCCTACTGTGGACCTCAATTTATCTGCCCGCTCTGGACCATTTCCGGAATCTCTAGGCTGACCCCTCTAGGCTAGACTTGATCTACTCTATAGTTAGACTGGAGATATAAGGGGTGGGTTAATTGTGGACCAATTCATACAGAGCATTTTTCGCAGTAGGTATAGGTACACAATCATTTGGATTTTCTAAAGGCAACCTACTTAGCGCATCAGCCATACCTAGAAGTTTACCTGACCGATGTACTAAGTCAAATTTATAGGCTTATAGAATCAGTGCCCATCGTTGAGTCCTACCTGAGGCCATAACTGGAATATTTTTATTATGTGAAAATAAACCTAAAAGAGGCTTATGGTCAGTAATTAGTTTAAATTCATGACCCCCATAGATAGAAATTAAATTTTTTTTACTGCAAATACTAAGGCTAATGCTTCACGTTCCACTTGTGCATATCGTCTTTCAGTCTCAGTTAGTGTTCTAGAAGCAAAACAGATAGGCCTATCTACACCATCAATGTGGTGAGATAACACTGCCCCAATTCCATAAGAAGTGTTGTCTGCTGAAACTACGAGAGGAAGTTTAGGATCATAATGCACTAGGAGCGTGGACTTTAGTAGTACATCCTTGGAAGCCTCAAATGCTTCCTTTTGAGTTTTCTCCCATCTCCACTGTTCCCCAGATCGTAATAGCTTATTTAGGGGTTCAAGGAAAGTCGATGCATTAGGCAAAAATTTCTTATAAAAGTTTAGGAGACCTAAATAAGCTTGTAACTGTGTGATGTTTTGTGGAGGTGGTGCATTTTTTATTGCTTCTAGTTTATCCACCGTTGGATGAATGCCTGAGGCATCTATGCGGAACCTTAAATATGAAACCTCGTTAGTGACCCATGAACACTTTTCTCTCTTTATCTTAAATCTGGCATCCCGGAGTCTTTTTAGAACTGTGGTTAATCTAGTTAGGTGTTCTTTTTTAGACGAACCTGAAATGAGGACATCATCCAGAAAGCAAAGTACCCCTGGAATGTGACCTAGAACTTGGTCCATTGTCCTCTGAAAAATACCCGGAGCCGATGCTATTCCATAGCATAGCCTATTGTACTTATATAGGCCTCGGTGCGTATTTATGACAGTTAATTCTTTAGAGTTTTCATCTAAACTTAGTTGAGCATAGGCTTGGGACATATCGAGTTTTGTGAAATATTTACCCCCAGCAAGAGAGCTAAATAATTCATCAGGCTTGGGTATAGGATAGTAATCTAGAAGGACGGCTCTATTTGCTGTTAAACGGTAATCCCCACATAACCGCACGGACTTGTCCGGTTTTAGTACAGGAACTACTGGGGCAGCCCACTTAGCGTGTGTGACTGGTTCAATAATTTTATCGTTTAGCAGCCTGTCAATTTCTAAATCTACCTTCTCCCGCAGTGCATGCGCAATTGAACGAGCCTTACAAAATTTCGGAGTTACATTAGGATCTACTTCTATGCAGACCTGATGGCCTTTTAGGTTGCCTACTTCAGGCCCAAAAACAGAAGAAAACTCCCTTAACAATGAGTCTATGTCAGATGGATATGAGAGTGTATGCACATCTGCCTGACCCTTTGGCAAGATTTTGTCAATCGGCATTTTCAAAGCGTCAATCCAATCACGGCCTAGTAGAGTAGGCCCTTGCTCATCCACCACTAAAAGGGTTAAGGGATGAGACAAAGTTTTCTGGTTGAGTGTAACTGTGACGGATGCTTCTCCACAAATAGGTATTTGTATGTCCCCATATTTCTTCAAAATAGTTTTAGATGCATGTAGTTTAGGTGTGTTTTTGAAAATTTTATCAAAAACTGTTTTGGACATGACAGTTCGGGCAGCACCTTTATGTAGTTCTAGAGGAACTGTAATTCCATTTAGGCCTACCTCTACAATATATGGGCCTGTATTTTTCCCACTTTGCTGCTCATAAAATAGGTACTCCACTCCAATGTTCGAAGTATTTCCCCTTTGAGGATTTACACTGGAAATGTTAAAATTAGAATTTTCACCCTTCGTTTTCTTTGAAAAACACACTTTAGCTATGTGGCCTATTTTACTACAGTTTCGGCAAACTGCTTCTTTAAAAGGGCAGTCCTTCTTCCAATGGTGTTTTCCACACCCCGTACATGGCTTGGAAGGCTTAGTAGAATTAGTAGGCTTAGTCGTATTCGCCTCATAGCTTTTGTTTGCCTGTCTAGTAGGCTCATTAGGTCTGCCAGGCCTAGAAGATTTAAAGCTATTTACGTGTTGGGCTTTACTACTGTGATTTTCAAAAGCTATAACATCTTTAGCAGCTGCTTCTCTAGCCGTAGCTATTTCTACAGCCTGACTAAAAGTTAGGTCCTGTATGGCTAATAGGGCTCTCTGGGTAGACTCCTCTTTGAGACCCATTACAAACCTATCTCTTAGCATTTCATCTAATTTGTCCCCAAATTTGCACGTACGGCTATGGCTTTTTATTCCTGCAACAAACTCTGCAATGCTTTCATTTCCCGTCTGATGCCTTGAATAAAATTTGAAACGTTCATAGATGAGAACTACTCGGGGTTTGTAGCGATCGGTTAGGGCCTGTACCAATTCATTATAGGTGCAGGTTTCCGGTGCTTTAGGAGAAACTAGGTCCATAACTAAACCAAACGTTTTAGGGCCTATTATACAGTGCTGGGCACTTGCGCAAACACTTGCGCAAAACGCAAATTGCGCAAGTGTGATTTCGGTTGCGCATTTGCGTTTGCGCCAATTCTTGCGCAAACTTGCGCATTTGCGTTTGCGCAAGTACTTTGTCTATAACTAGTGAACCATGGACAGCCTCAGACACCAGTCTCTGTCCAGCCCCACCTCTGCCCCCAGCCCGGCCGGCAGCGTGACCAGCCATGGCTCAGAGCCTCACCAGGAGGAAGAGGACCTCAACAACCCCTGGCCCCACCTGGACACCTTCTTTGGACCTTTGACCAGCAAGAAGAGGGTGGTTGAGAGGGGCAGGGTGGTCTACAGGGGCAGCATCATCTGTAAGAGGTGCAAGGCCAAGGTCAGCTTCAACACCATCAGCATGTACACCCTCAAGAGCCACTACCAGCATGTGAGTTTAAGTTTATTTATAAATTTAAAATTTTAAAAAAACTTGATAAGTAGTTAACTTTAGAAATTATTATTTATTAAAATATAATTAAATATTAAATAATAAATTATACTTTGTCTCAATTCAAACACTTCTGTTGTATATCACTGTCATTACAATATAATTTATAATTTTTTTTTTCAAGGTTCACCCCAACCAGAGCAAAGACCTCCTCGCTGCCATCACTGGTGGGTCCAAGCGCGGCCGGTCCCTCTCTGGCGACACCAAGGACTCTGGCTCCAAGAGAATGCGCCAGACCAGCATAGAGTCCTCCTTTGCTGGATCTGCCGCCTTCAACAATAGCAAGGCCCAGGACCTTTTGCACAGGTAAATAAATAATAATTATAAATCTTAATTTTATACACTAATAATAGAATAATTTAAATAATTTATTAAATATATCAAATATTTATATGATATAAAAATAAAAATTCATTGTAAAGATAAGATAAAGACTTTCCTTACAATCATACCTAATCTTTTTTGTAACATGTTTTAAAATACATTTATTGAAAATGTTCAAAATGAATTTAATTTTCAACTTCTCCACAGGTTCATGGTTGAAGAGATGTTGCCCGCCAAAACCACGGAGTCCCCATCTTTCACCAGGTTCCTCAAGTACCTGAACCCCAGCTTCAAGCTCCCCTCCAGGCGGACCTACATGAGGAACCTCAAGAAGAAGGCCGAGGCAGGGAAGACAGAGCTCACCTCCATCCTGGACGAGGTCAACTATGTGGCCACCACCGCTGACTGCTGGACAGCCCACAACCGCTCCTTCCTGGGCATGACTGCCCACTGGATAGAGCCCTCCAACCTCAAGAGGAAGAAGGCCGTCCTAACCTGCAGGGAGGTGCCTGTGGCGCACACCTATGACGTCCTTGGCAACACCCAGGGGTCTGACATCATGAAGCCCAAGAGGTCCAGCCTGACCTCTGAGAACTTTGAGAGGTTTGTGTTCCTGAAGGGCAACATGGACCTGCTCACGATGGAGTTGGAGGAGGACTCTGAGGAGCTTTGAAGTGTTTTTTTTTGTACTATTGTAATTTCTTTTTTTTTTTAATTATTTATTTAACATTGTAATTTTGTATCTATTCTTTATTGATATATCTATGGATCGTGTGTCTGTTAATAAAGTCTTTTGATTTGATTTGATTTGATTTACTATAAATTTAATTTTATACAGGGTGTCCCAAAAAAACCGCACCTATTTTTTTTTTGGAAAACCCTGTATATATAAATAGTTTGCGCAAGCGCAAGTTTCGAGAAGTTTGCGCATTTGCGCTTGCGCACGGTATGGGTTTGGGTTTGCGCATTTGCGCTTGCGCAAGTGAATTTTCGTTTGCGCTGCCCAGCACTGCTATTATAGTTAAAAAGGTAGGTACTTTCTTAGCATCAGGAATGGAATTTGACTCGAAAAACAATCTCACCCTAGTGGCATAAGCTTCGAAGTCCTCCCCAGAGTCTTCGTAGGGGCTTATATGGCCAATCACCGACATGCTAGAGCAAAACCGAATTAGGCCAAATCACGTGAAGTAGGTTAGATTAGGTTTAAATTTGATCTAGTTACTCCCCAGTTAGGGCTGAATAGTGAATTGTATTAGAGTTAGGGCTGAGTAGGAATTAGTTTTTTAGAGTTAGGGCTAAGTAGGAATTAGTTTTAGAGTTAGGGCTGAGTAGGAATTAGTTTTAGAGTTAGGCCGGCGGGACCTACGCTATAGTACGGTAGCTTACCCACACAAACAAACCAAATCGGACGACCCACTAGGCTACATCCAATTTTCCAAACAACCACTTGAACCCAATAAGCCAAATTAAACCAATGAGCCAAATTTAACCCAATGAACAAAATTTAATCAAATGAGCCAAATTCAATCCAATGAGCTAAATTAAATCCAATGAGCTTAATCGAATCCCATGAGCTTAATTGAATCCCATCCTCGTCGCCAAATGTGATAGCGTGGGGTAGACACCCCAGTTAGGTTACTTAGGTTCTAGCAAACAATCAAAAACACTTACCGGTGCGTTGAATTAGATATTCCTTTGGGAGCCTACCATTAGATTCCTGTGTCCCACAAACGGCCTACCTAACTCTCTCTTACATTACCAATTTAGAAGCTATAGACATTACCCCTAACCAGAGCTGGGCAGTATTTAAATACATTTGTGTTTAAATACGTATTTAAATACATTTGTGTATTTAGAACTGTATTTATAAATACATTGTTTTTCATGTATTTAAATATAGTATTTAAATACTTTAATGAGTATTTAAATACAATGTATTTAAATACTTAAAATATAAAAATGTAAATACTTTTACTGGTTTAATACACGTTCTGTACTAGCACAGTACGACGCGTCGACAGTGTAGTACAGCATGGTTCATGTTTCAACAGTTTGGGAAAATATCCTCTCATAAAAAGACTGTTCCTCCGCTATAACACGACATTACCATCTTCGGCACCGGTAGAGCGAATATTCTCATTCGCGGGAATCACTTTGACTCCCAAAAGAAACTCTCTTTCAGACAAAACTTTTGAAAGATTGGTTTTGATCCGCAGCAACCGTGAAATAAAAGAGAATTCGTAAGGTGCCTTATGTTTATGTTTACGTTTATGTCTCATCTACTCATTAATTGTTACTCATTTTGCAATGATATAATGAGTATAATATGTCACTGGTTGAACATCGTAAGTTCTAAGTTCTTTTGTTTTTGTTTTGTTCTAAAAAGGGAAATATATAATCGGAAATTAGATTGTACTATTTCTTTATCCTTTATCAAGCATTTCATATTGTTGTTACTCATGAATTAGTGAATGCATGTTAAAATTTGTATGTATTTAAAATGTATTTACAAATGTATTTAAATACAATTGATGTATTTTGTATTTAGTATCTAATACATTCGTAAAATGTATTTAGTATTTAGTATTTAAATACATTTCTCCCATGTATTTAGTATTTAGTATTTAAATACATTCAATGTATTTATTGCCCAGCTCTGCCCCTAACTATACTTAAGTACGGACAACTTTCTACCCCATTTGTCACCTTAGAAACACCACCTAATTACACTCAGCACCAACGATTAGGTCAGATAGGAAAAAACATCTCTAGGCTAGCCCAAAACAATACGAACAGCCGCGTTGGTTCGTTTATGACTTGCTCTTGCCATTCAGCTTAGATTTAGTGATATTTCCCCTTTAGTGACTTTTCGACTATATACATATATATATACACACGTCACCTCATGTTGCTAGTCTGCTCGGCTGTCCCACAGACAGAGAAAACAGGGGTATTTGGTGTAGCCGCCTTGTAGACCCAGCACTAGGGCTATAACCTATAATATATATATATATATATATATATATATATATATATATATATATGATACACACAGACCGTGCATGGAACAAGGAACTCTTCTGGGCTAATTAAATCCACTATAGTCCGAATAAGTAATGGTAAATGACAAATACCATAGTTTTTCTTTTTCATGATGCAAGCCCGACGTGGGCAACGGGTCTCTCGCAAAGAGGTCCCATAAATATAGCTTCCCTCACCAGCTATCTGCAAAGCAGCTGGGAAGCTATATTTATGGGACCTCTTTGCGAGAGACCTGTTGCCCACGTCGGGCTCGCATCATGAAAAAGAAAAACTATGGTATTTGTCATTTACCATTGCTTATTCGGACTATAGTGGATTTAATCAGCCCAGAAGAGTTCCTTGTTCCATGCACGGTCTGTGTGTATCATAAAAAACTCAGGGAGCCATTCTGAGTTCATTCCCATATATATATATATATATATCAGTGGCGTGCATTTAGGGCATGCAGGTCATGCACTGAATGACCATTGATTTTTCGTAAATACAAAAATAAATTTTAAAAAGTAATTTATCTAACAACATTTAAAAGCAGTAAAAAATTACTTAAAAATTGAATTAATTTGTTTGAGAGAACTAAAGGAAAATATTTTTTTCTTAAGCCATAATAAAACATCGTTTTTCTTGCATCCCAGATGCAACAAACGAATTGCATTAGTGCGGCCATTGAAAAATCCTCCGCGAGTCAGTAGTGACTCAAATTCTTTTTCGTTAAATATCGTCGACTCACATGCAATTCCGAAAATGCATCCCGCATTTAGTGCTACCCGTGCCAGTGTTCGGTGAGGATGTGCGCGTTCTGTGTTTTAACTTTTATTGCCACTTAATTTATTCATTTCTTAAATATCTTTCAAAATATCGGCCCTAATGGGTGAAATGTGTGTTATAGAAGAACTTTTGAAGAATGGTTTTTCAAAAAGAGACTTTGAAGCGAGACAATTAATTATAAATCATGGAAGGCCTATGCCGAAATTACCTAATTTACGGAGTTCCAACAAGAAATGTGTGAGGCATTTTCAAACTAATTTATACGAAAGAAAAAACTGGTTAACAGGATGTGCTGAGTTAAATAAGTTATTTTGCTGGCCATGCTTGTTATTTAATTTAGAAAAAACTGTTTGGAATGAGAAGGGATACGATGATTTAAATAATCTACATATGGCTATGCTAAAACATGAACGTTCTCAAAGACACATAAAATCTCTGATCGATCTTAAAACATTCGGAAATGTTCGCATAGACTTACAATTAGATATTCATAAAAGACAAAGCATACAGCAGCATAATGAAAAGGTTAAACAAAACAGAGCTATTATGCGAAGATTGATTGATGCAGTTATTTTTTAGGTCGACAAGAGTTATCATTTCGTGGTCATTTTGAATCTGATGCATCCAATAATCGCGGGAATTATAAAGAACTTTTATATTTATTCAGTAAGTATGATGAAAAATTGGCAAACCATCTAGATACAGCTTCTATTTTCTCGGGTCTCTCAAACAGAATACAAAATGACTTGATCGATGCGGTTCAAAAGGCAATGTTGAATGAAATAGAAAATGAACTTAATCAGGTAAAATTTGTTGCTATTCTTCTAGATGAAACGTCCGATGTATCAAACTATTCACAACTTTCAACTGTTTTGCGATATGTTACAAAAGATTGTGTTGCTAAAGAACGATTTATCGGGTTTAACGATGTGAGTGCAGACCGTTCAGCAAATGCTTTATCTGAACACGTATTTAAATGCATTGAAACTTGGAAGTGTGAAAATAAATTAGTTGCACAAACCTACGATGGTGCTGCTACAATGGCAGGACAATTAAATGGGTTGCAGTCAAAGGTAATGCAGAAATATGAATCTGCAATCTTTATTCATTGTTGTGCCCATGTGCTAAATTTAGTTCTTTCACAAGCATGCTCTGCTATGAAAGAATGCAAAATATTTTTTTCTACAATAAATGGACTGGGTACGTTTTTTACTAAATCACCCAAAAGAACCAATGCGTTGGATAATATTGTTAAAAAAAGATTTCCCAAAGCTGCAGCAACTAGGTGGAATTACTCCTCGCGTCTAGTTAATACCGCAAAAGAAAATCTAGATTTCTTAAACAGCCTTTTTGAAAACATCATTGAGAATCCTGAATCATGGGATGAAGTCACTATAAATTCTGCAATTGGATTCCGACACAATTTAAAAGATCCTGATTTCCTGTTTTTATTAGAAGTATTTAGTGATATATTTTCCTTCACTGATGTTTTATTTAACATCCTTCAGACCAAAAATCTTGACATTGTGTATTGCAAAGAGCATATAGATAAAACTAGAACAATGCTCGAAAATAAACTGGACGACTTTTTCATGTTTTATGAAACTTTGGAGGAAAAATATGGCATAGATGCAGCAAACCAAACTAAGAGATGCAGGAATAAATCTGACCAATCTGTTGACCCACAACAGCATTACAGAATCCTCTATAACAAAATTATTGGCACAATAGTTGACCAATTAAAAGTAAGATATTCATCATTAGAAGAGCTTAAATTCCTGGAGCTTCTCAATTTTAGCAAAGCTGAAGAATATTGCAAAAAATTTCCAGTGGATGTTTTAAATTCGTTAAAGGCCACTTATGGTGATTTTTTTGATATAATTCGTCTTCAGAGTGAACTATGTGTTTTGTATTCAATGGAGGACTTTATAAAGCAAAGTGTATGCAATTTAATGCATTATATTTATACCAAGGATCTTATTGATGCTATGCCAGAACTCTTCAAGCTTTGCAATTTGGTTTTGACAATTCCTTCAACGACTGCCTCTGTAGAGCGATCCTTTTCTGCATTGAAGAGAATTAAAACTTACCAAAGAAATACAACAGGAGAGCAAAGGATTTCAGGGTTAGCCCTTATGTCTATTGAAAAAGATTTGCTCCAACATTTAATTAAATCAGAAGATTTCTATGAAAACATAATAAACATATTTGTCCTGAAGGATCGAAGAATTGAATTAATTTATAAATGAGGTAAGTAAATAATAATTCTTATTTTTTATAGGTCTTTTTTTAATTTAGATGTACTTATCAGTGATCCCATTACTATGTTACGAAACTAAATGGTTCCTCTTATTGAATTAATTTAAGAAATAATTCAGTAGAATGCATGAGTAACCATGGGCGTCCGCAAGGGGGGGCGGCAAGAGGGGGCAGTTGCCCCCCCCTGGAAATTTATGTTCGCCCACGCAACGGCTTCTATAATTCTATTGCAGCTTAGTCAGTGTTTAGTTTCCAATTTAATGGCTGAAATAGTTAAAATTCGTCTGGCTTCCGGGTCCCCGACCCCGCTGGGGAAGCTTACAACGCTCCCCCAGACCACCTAGCTGCATGCTCATGCACTTCATCGAAACATGCTCTTGATAACCCATCGTCTGTGGTTGATGCAAATGCATCACAGAGATATTTTGACACCATTCTTTTCCATGAAAATGTATCATTAGTTAAAATTCGTTTGGCTTATGGGGCTCTGGCCCGGACCCCGCTGGGGGAACTTACAGCGCTCCCCCAGACCCCCTAGCTGCATGCTCAGTGCTCGCTTCGCTCGCACTTTGTGTTATCATTTTTGTAGCTGAGCCCCCTCTTGGAAAAATTCCTGCGGACGCCCCTGTGAGTAACTATTGCATGCCCAACCTCGAAGGTCACCGCTCGCCACTGACAGTGGCGTGCGGTCCATGGAAGCAAGGGAAGCAATGCTTCCCTATTCAAAGAAAGAAGAAAATGCTGTATTATACTTTAAAGTTTAAACATTTCAATATGTGTTAATAATTTGTACAAAATCATTTTATTATACTATTTATAGCATTTGATTGGTAATCAGGTGGATACATAGTATATACATTGGTTGCCGTTCGTGCAAGAACCTTTAAGAAAGCCGACGCAAAAAATCTCGAGTTGGACAACAATTGACGAAATGCATCCTTTTTCCCAATGACTCGCTTTTTTTTTACTGTTACAAATTGTTTCTTTCCATTCTAAAAATTCATTTAATGTTTAATAATGTAGTATTTATTGAATACAACAAGTTTCATATATAGTTTTTCTACTAAAAAATTCCATGGCCATGTTAAGCGAAAAAGAATATATATTTATCGCTATTTTATTCTTCCCTATGTCAAAAAGGAAGCAATTTAGATTTCGCTGTCCAGATCTTATAGTTAATTTTCTTGAAATATCTGGCAACTTATACGTGCTATGAAAGGCTTGCAAGTTTAGCTTTAATCTCAATTGAGAAAAAGCTTCTTAAGGATATGAAAACCGATGTCTTTTACGCAGTGGCGTATCAAGGGAGGGGTGAGAGGGGCGACCGCCCCGGCGGCACTTCCCGAGGGGCGGCAAGTTACTGTCAGGCGGGCGCAGTATGCAAAATTTTGGGTTTTTATGTTTTAAAATGCAACCCTCCAACCCGTGCAAGAGGATGTACGCAGAGAATTTTTTGAAATCATGGATCGTTTATTAGCAGAAATTGAAAAACGCACAGTTTGTCTTAAAAACATGAATGATCGCTTTGAATTTCTGTCTCCTTCGTACCTTTTGAATCAGTCCAAAGATGAAGAAATTAATACCAAGGTCAATAATTTTTCTTCCATCTACAATAGGGCGGATCGAAAATGAGGTTTTTAAACTTTTTTTCGAAATTTAAATATGGCTAGTGCGGAAAATATGTGGGTGCTATAGATAATGACTGTGCATAAATATTAGTCCTGCGAAATTATATCTTCAGGTGCCACAAAGCCGTCGAAAAAAGTGAAATATAATGATTTTCTTATATTCTGCATTAGTACAATAACTAAAACTTACTTGTTATTATTATATATTAAGTGTTCCAATTACCAAAATAGTTACTGAATTACGCAGCTCTTAGTTTATTTAGATCAATGTTCTTTTGATTAATGATCTAAATAATCCAGAACTCACCACGAGGAGGTGGCTACGTGTCGAGCTCCACCCATGCCCTCCCAACCACCCATCCTTGCGCATGTTTTTTTCTATTAACGTTTTATTTAAACTTTATATTCAGCTTTACTTTCGAATGATGGCATTTTTTTACGTGACTGAAGTGTTGATCTTATGAAGCCATCTCGCGCGTTCAATCCAAATACTTTTGATGATGCTTCAGTCACTAATTTTACCATTCTTTCTACTACTTGTGTATGACAAGGGAATTTCTCGAATGGAGGGGTACTCTTGTTTTCTATGAATTCTTCAATCTCATTTTCTGTCAGGTGTCTTGTCACAGGTGGTTCAGTGACAATGCATTTTTGCCAATTAATTAAATCAGTATAATCAGTAGCTTCAAATTGAATAACAGGTACTGTGAAACGCCTCACAACTTTTTCCTTGTTTGTTTGCCTTGCTTTCTTTATTCGCCTCCACGCTAATTCTCTTATGGCGCTGCGGTCATCATGAATCATTGATGCTAGAATATTTTCTGGATTTGCAAAAAATGCATTTCTTTGTATGACAGGGTTTACAATATCCTTTACTTCGTCATTCAGTGTTCTTGTTAGTTCAATAGTTTTGAAAACATGTTTTGAGCCATTGACAAAAGACGTACTTTGCTTAATAGAAAACCACATTGGGATGTAGACCTTCATTATAAAAGAAGCAATGTTCATGAGGTTCTCAGATGGACTTATAGTTGAAACGTATAGACGAAGCAAACGATTTGCTGTAGTCAGCCATCTTGAATGTGCCATTTTGCCTGGACTACGATGAGCAAGATCTGGAGAGCAATATCCCTTTGTTATGGCCTGATGAATATCAATTAGATATTTTTGGTCGGTGCTAAGATCTTCACAGTCTACAGTTGGTTCCTCAGCATCAATCCTTTCAAACTCGACAATAGGAAGACTCTCACAGTTCTCTAATTCCCTGCCAATAGGACCGGTGAATCCGCGGGGGCCAGATGTTTTTCCATCCAGCTTTGCAACTAAATGGCGTAATGGCAATTCATTGGCATGGAGCTGGCACACTAAATGTTGAACTGGCTTCTTCAGCTTCAATTCTATAAGCCTTATAACGCCTCCCTTTTCTCCAGTGTTGACTGCTGCACCATCGCATCCAATGGCAACAAGGTTTTCCAGGTTCATGTCATTATTTCCAATATACTCAAACATTCCTTTACATATTTCTTCAGCTGATCCAGAATTCACAGAATAATGGCCCAAATAATCTGAACCAGGTTCTCTCACTAAAGTGATATGTTCTTCTGTTACCTTCTTCTGATATACTTTGGACTCTTTTTTTTCTTGGAAGAGTGTAGAATCTTTTCGACCATCAAAATAGATTCCTCTGATTGGGACCTGATTTTGATCTTTCATAATTTCTGATCTCTTCTTTTGTCTTTCTCTTCTGATTTTACTCCTATCCACTACTTCAGATGTATTGTCAATAGAAACTTCTCCAATATCTTGCAATACTGCACTAACAATGAATGCTGCAGCTCGATCTGAAACTGCAGTCCTGTCACAAGCAGTAGCCACTGAAGGTAGATTTGTAGTTTTCCTTTTCTTGAATAATTATTCTTCAGGTTGTTCGAGCTTTCTCTTCTAGCTAACTGGCTCTGGAAATGTATCGTCTGATATTTCGCCAGATTCACTTTCACTATTTGATGTCGATGATGATAATTCAACATTTGTATCCTGCAATTTCTCCTGTGAAGATTCTTTGGTGAGCCTCACAGCTTCTTTTTGCTTTCTTAGCAACGTAGATGCTTTTTTCTTTGAGAGTGTAATATCTACTCTATCAATAAACAGTTTTCTTTCACTCCTTTGATCTAAGAGGAACGTCACTTCTTCCTTTGGAACCGTTTTTTTTTGGGACAAGAACATTGTGTTAGTACTTTGCACTTGCACGCTGCAATGTCAAAAAGTTTCGTGTGTGCTTCTTTTTTGAACATATCAATCTTTGCTTTGTAAGCTTCAGAATTTTTTCTGCTTTGGTATGGCTTCATAATGACACGATACTTTTCGTGGTAGCTTCTGAACATTGTTTCAATTCGCCTGTCTGACAGAATTGGGACGGAAGCACTTTCCCAAATTGTTTTCAATTTATCAACAACTTGTTCTAATATTTGAGATATTGAAGGATCTTTATTAGTATTCTGTTTCAAATCGTTTCTTACAAACAAGTAATATTTAAAAACTCCTTCGTATGTAGGAAGATTCCTGTGCCACAAATCTTCCCCCATACCAAACATGGGGCACTCAGTTGAGGCCCTGGTTGATTTTGCACAAACTCGAGACATTTGAAAGTATACAAATCTGAAAAAGAAAGAGCTAATATCAATTATACGTTAATTTCAGTTAATAGTACATGGCAAACTTAGGGCAACACAATACAGAAATGCAAAATATAAGAAATATAGTTTAGACTATCTGAGTAACGCCAACAACAGAACACCCACCTGCTACGAGAGCGACAGCTACACTGAACCGAGGTACTCACGTGACAGCTGAGTGAGCTGACTATAGAAAACTGTTTTTAGAGAATAGAAACTTTTTTTAAAGGTTGACTGAGCTATTTTTATACAAGTGTGATTAAATTCTTGTCTATTGTGCATCGTGGACTCTTCCGTAATTATTGGTTAAAATCTGCTTTTTTCAATTTTTTTCAATATTGAAGGTCATTGTGGCACCTGAAGATATTAATGTTATGATTTTAAATTTATACCAGCTTATTTCCTCACTACTCCACACATTCACCACACTAGCCAATTTGAAAATTCGAAAAATGTGTTTTTCACTCCGCCCTAATCTACAATGACATTAATCCAGGAAGTCTACTGGAAGAAATAAAGCGTTTGCGCAGACATTTGCTCAGTTTCGAAAGCATAAGCGTCGACGATGATCCAAAGAACTGGGATATGTTAAAACTACTTCAGTGGATCATTAAATGGGATCTAGTGGGATCTTTGCCTCATATAACAATTGCCCTCCGGATCTGTCTAACTACATGCATGTCCGTGGCAAGTTGCGAACGAAGTTTCTCGAAACTGAAACTTATAAAAACTTACCTCAGGTCAACTATAAGTCAATCTAGACTGAGCAATTTGGCGATTATTTTAATTGAACGCGAAGTTGCAGAGACAATGGACATAGAAAAAATCATTCATGAATTTTCTGTTATGAAAGTCCGAAAATTTAACTAGGCATTATACATTATATAGTTATTGTTAAAATTATGTAGTGTATTATGTACGGTACATTATGTAGTATTGTTAAAATTGAAGTTGCTTTATTTAAGTTTTTCTTCCAATAAAAGTTTTGTTTAGAAGTGTATTTTTGTAAAGGAATTGTTTTTAAAATTGAAAATTGTTGCAGGGGGGGCGGCGGCGTTGGCATTTTCGCCCCGAGCGGCAAAAAGTATTGGTACGCCTCTGCTTTTACGAAGAAATAATAGATATATTTAATAAAAAAGAAAGAAGAAAAGAATTAACCTATAAGTAAAGTAAGTAGATGATTATATGTGTTTTGTTTTTATTATATACGAGTATTTTAAAATTTTATTTTTATTTTATATAATCTTTGTTGTTTTTGCTTGAATTGCTTCCCCCTTGACGAAAAATCACCGCACGCCACTGGTTGGTATGTACCAGATATGTCACCGTCATCCATTTCTTCATCTGAGTCAGACGACGAATCAAAGTTGTCGGGCGGTGTTGGAATTGGAATTTCTGGTCCATGAGGCACTGGCTTTATGGCAAATGACACGTCTGGATACTTTACGTGTTGCTTGTTTTTACGATTTATGCCTAAAAGGAAACAGATAAAGATAAGATAAAGACATCTCATATATTGTCAGGCATATTTTTGTAAGTATAAAATGAGATTCATACTAACTTACCTTGTAGGTTTGTCATACAGAAACAGGTCCGGCGCCAGCCTATTTGGCGCCCTTAGCAGGACTGCAGCTGGCGCCCCCACCCGCCTCCCACTTCACGATTGGGTTTACCCACAAAGTAATCAAGGTACCATATTGAAGAAACTATTTGCCTTACACTGATCTATTTTAATTTGCTAATACATACATTTATTATAAAATTATAAAATCATTTCACAGTTCAAGAAAGTGTCATGACCAATCAAAACAGCGAGTAAAGCGAGGCATATGTAGTAACAAATCAGAACGCTCAAAAGTGCTAAAATATGCGTGCAAAAAGGACATATCTACTGTTTTTTCCAAGCAAGAAGGGCATATGTCACATAAAAACAGTTATTCGCTTATTGACGACTCCCGGAACTCATATTAAGCCGTAAATAAGCCGAGTCGCTTATTGACGACTCCCGTCTGTGCGCGCAACATTTTTAAACCGCTTATTTACGACTCCCGTCCCTAAAGGGTTAAAGGTCGTGATAGTGAAAGTTCTGTAATGACCCAATAAGATGAATAAGTTAATTATGTAAATATCAGTCAAGCTAAACTGGTGTACATACGTCGTACAACCTTTCATCATTTGTCTATGCTTCTCATTCCTTCATTATTTTTTTCATGTTGTTCTTACATAATACTATCAGACGTGCACAGGGCGGGAGGCGCTGGCGCCCCCCAGATCTTTGGCGCCCTTAGCATTTACTAACCTCGCCTAATGGAAGCGGCGGCCTTCTACAGAAATAACAGTCAGCAGTATGATTTCTTCCTTCCCTCCACACCATTGGGACACCAAAAGGTAGACACTCTACCTTCTTGTGGCTCCAGCGCCGCAGACTTTCAACGCACGTTTTGCAGCATATGTGAGGGGCAAAGGCTTTGTCCTGGTCACCAAGTTTAACTCCAAAGTAGGCGTGATAGCTTTTCCTCACAAAATGTGTGATGTTTGACTGCCGGTCTGACATAGTGACTTTACCACAGATGTAGCAGAACCTGTTTGGGTCATTCTTGCACATTCTATTCATGCTGAAAAACAGTGATGACAATCGTAATTAGAAATAAGTTGTGTCTTTTTATTATATAGAGCTTGGCTAACACTTGGCTAAAATGTAAGTATGTTTTAAAAAAATAAACTTGCTCATTTCATAACGATTATCTATTTTTTTTAAATTGAGATAGCATAAAAACCTGACCTGATTGAGCAAAATGAGTTACATTTTTTAATTCAGCATGCAAAACTTATAAAAGAACAACTAAAAAAACCTTGACCTCAAAAATGACGCAGACCAGTGTAATCGACCAATAGTCTTCATTACAACCTCCACACCTTTCAGCCAGGACGATCAAATTTCCTGGCGAGCGACACTAAAGCTTGGGCGAAACTGACTGAATTCAAAAGCTGAACCACACGATTGCATCAATAGGCAGCTAAAGCAAAGTAAACACGTAATATCTCGCTTTTACACAATTTGCGAGAGAAATGTTATAGAAGAAAAGTGTCTTAGAATTGTCTAAAGTCTAAACTCACGCTTCTCAAACTGGGGTCGCGTAAATATTATTGGGGGTTGCAGAAACATTTGAAAATATTATTTTTTCATAAATATACAGTGTTAGTACCTATTGCTTTTATGACATTGAGTGAAGGGTCGCGAAAAAATTTGTCTGATCCAAAGGGGTCGCAAGTGAAAAAAAGTTTGAGAAGCCCTGGACTCTAAACTATTGATTGCAAAGGTAAAATTCCTCAAAAGCCTGTAATGTACTCTTGTTAAAAAAATACCAACAAATGTACAGGGGTATGAAGTTACCAAATATTTTGTGATTTTGCAATAAGTGCTTAGCTGAAGTTAGGGACATGCTCAAGGCAGGTTTAAGAAAGCTGCGGTATTATTCTACTATTACACCCGTCTAACGTCCAGCAATTATTATATGTTCATTAGGTAGAGTTTTTAATTCTAAGACACTTTTCTTCTATAGCGTTTCCGTCGCAAATGCTTCGTTTTCGAGATATAAACGGTATTTTGGTGTGTATCTAGTGTGTGTTCGTACGTTCGTTTGTGTGTTCGTTTGTGTTGACGTCACACGTCTGCCCAATCAGAGCGCTCCATCCATTTCGAATTTGAATTAGTTTGCTACCGGAATGGCTTCGTGTGAGACGTGCTTGTTCGATTATTACCGCTGTATTGTCGCTTTCTATGAAAATTTAGAAAAAAGTGTTGAGTTTCTGCGTCCCCAGTGTTCTACCGACAGTAGTGAAGTGTCCACATTGTAAAACGGAGTGTACATATAGTCAAGACCAGAAACTGTGGTGTTGTAGATAGGTTAGGAAGGTTAGGTCAATTTTGAAGGTGAAATTTATGTTTTTCCTATGGTTTTTGATGTGTTTTGAACGAATCTGACCTTCAGAACCGTCGGAAATGACTCGTTTTCTGTGATTTCCCCCACATTACCAGCTGGGGGGGGGGGGGGATTTAAAAAACGAGTCATTTCCGACGGTTTTGAAGGTCAGATTCGTTCAAAACACATCAAAAACCATAGGAAAAACATAAATTTCACCTCGAAAGGGAGATGGGTGTAATACTGGACATTTACCAAAGCTGCTCACCCAGAGTCCATTGGGCCTAAGTTAGTTGGCCCTATGATTGATGGTGTAGCTAGTGAGCCTAATGTAACAGTTAGGCCAGGAACTGAGTCTTATACAGGAAATACTAATGTAAGTAGGGTTGCCAACTCCATGAAGTTTGAAAAAAGGACAAGAACGTCAATTCCAATATACTCTCTACAGGGTCAGGGAAAGAAGTAAAATTTTATTTATAATTTATTACAATTTACACTGCATGCATTGACAAAATTTATGGTAACTTAATATTTATTTATTTTTAAATTTATACTTTTCTTGATTTTTTTGCAGACTTCAGTAAAAGAGTATCATTTTTTATTTTTTCTGCAAAACCCAAACAATTATCCTTTAAATTGAAATAAACAAAATGCTTGGTAATTATTCGTTTTTTGACCCAGTCTCTTTTTATAATGAGAGCAAACGTTTCTGGTCAATTTGGAGGTGCTCTGCACGAATCTGCCATCCGTTTCCTGTGCAAATGCGTAGCTTTTGAGATATCGTCATCTCGAAAACTACACATTTGCACAGGAAATGGATGGCAGATTCGTGCAAAACACCTCAAAATTGACCAGAAAAGTTTGCATTCGTGCTAAACACAACCTAACCTAACTTAGCCTAACCAGTCACCTTATTTTCGAGGATATAGTTCTGCAATTGCAGTAAGGAAGTGATGCAGAACTGTAGAATTGTCAGGATGTTCTGCCAGGAACAAGTATCGTGCAAAATATTTCCGGTAATGAGGACGTCTATTCCCAGCACGTAAAACCCACGATTTCACATCCTTCCATTTTTTTTACGGCACCTAAACACCTTCGAGTCTTGTCTTAAAATACAGGCAGTATTACATTTAGGGCAAATCACGGATGTTGGAATTATGCCGTGATTGGAAAAAAATCTAAACTTTTATCTTCATCGAGGCCAACAAGGCGGATTAGGTCTTCGAAATCAAGTTCACAAGATTGATACGTCATACCAGTAGAATGAAAATTACCACACTGACCAGAAACAGAAAGAAGTAGCCAAAAAAAGCCAAGAAAAATCTCCAAAAACGTCCAAAAAAGGTAGCCCAAATAAACAAACCAACCAAAATTTATATATATACATATTAGAAAGTAGAAAATATATTTTTAAAAAAAGTACATTTTATACAAATTTGCACAAGATAATATATATATTTTCTTATTCAGCGTTGATTGGTTATTCAATATATATTGCTGTTATAGCTGGGTGTGACTGGGTCAAAAAACGAATATTAACCATATATTTTAATAAAAAAAAACATTTTATACAAATTTGCACAAGATAATATATATATTTTCTTATTCAGTTTTGATTGGTTATTCAATATATATTGTTGTTATAGCTGGGTGTGACTGGGTCAAAAAACGAATAATAACCTTTATTTATTTTTAAATTTATACTTTTCTTGATTTTTTTGCAGACTTTAGTAAAAGAGTATCATTTTTTATTTTTTCCGCAAAACCCAAACAATTATCCTTTAAATTGAAATAAACAAAAAGCTTACTTTTTTCTAGTTCAACCGAACATCAGTTTCTATCATCATGCCATTTAGCATTCATCATACTGAAAATTCTTTCGCAATATGCAGATGTTCCAGAAATAGATAAAACAAAAGATACTACTTTGAAAATATTCACAAATTTGAAATCACTATGTTTCAATAGCAGGTGCCATTTGCTGCCTGTGTTTGTACAATCTGTAAAAAGTTTTGAACTTGAAATCATTCCAGATTGTTTCGAAAGCTCTTCAAAAAGATCATTCATATTTAAATTTAGTTTTTCGTTTAATTTTAAACCTTCAACTACTTCAATAAAGTGTTGATACTGTGGGCATGAATTGTCTACGAAACAGATTTGATAAAAGTGGTTGCCAAGTTTTATTTAAGAAATGCAATCCTACAGACCCGCTACACGGAACGTTAACATTTAAGTGAAGAAATAAACTTATAAAATGTTACTCGACCTAAGACTATAATTATTTCCTTTTAAACAAAAGTTTTGTTACAAAACTGTTGTTTGGAACAAGATTGTTATCAGAAAAGGACAAATGGTATCCTTTCCAATCTTGTTCCAAACAACAGTTTTGTAACAAAACTTTTGTTTAAAAGGAAATAATTATAAAGTCTTAGGTCGAGTAACATTTTATAAGTTTATTTCTTCACTTAAATGTTAACGTTCCGTGTAGCGGGTCTGTAGGATTGCGTTTCTTAAATAAAACTTGGCAACCACTTCTATCAAATCTGTTTCGTAGACAATTCATACCCACAGTATCAACACTTTATTGAAGTAGCTAGTTGAAGGTTTAAAATTAAACGAAAAACTAAATTTAAATATGAATGATCTTTTTGAAAAGCTTTCATTAATTCAAAACAATTTGGAACGATTTCAAGTTCTAAACTTTTTACAGATTGTACAAACACAGGCAGCAAAGAACATAAGAAAGAACATAAGAAATTTTTATAGTGGGCACACTAGGGGCCACTTCGGCCCATCGAGGTGGCTCCACTATGTAAAAACTGCCTGTACATTGGTAATAACCAATTTTTACAAAACTAATTAAGTATCAATTTAAAACTAATTAATTATCAATTTAAAACTAAAGATAGAATCTCTGGATCCAGAGGATCAAAGTCATAATAGGCTACTATCCACAAATATGTTACACACTATATCTATTTATAACTGACATGCAAATATATCAGATCCAAAGAATCCAGTCAATTTCATTATGGTACCCATCAATACCAGTACCATGCCAACCAAAAATAAGTTACAGTCCATATCAATTGCGGACCAAGTCACAATTTACATCCATATACATTACAATATATATACTTAAGAGGAAAAGTGTAGGTGTGGCTGTAAAGACTGTACAGTAATGTAGAAATGTGTGTGCACCCATTTTGGGTCTCCCATTTAAAGGTGTTTGTGGTCAAGTGAAGATTATGAGTTTTTCAATACCTCACAGTACTATGGGGGGCACCACTCAGCAGAGGAATCTCTTTAAATAGGGTGTGCAAGGACAGAGAGTATCCCCTAACCCAAGATGCTGCCTCCCTATATCCCACAACACCTGTGTTGAGCTGTGGGATCTATCACCCAAATGCACATAATATATATGAAATAAACTAGTACCATTCATGCAATAAAAATGGGCTTAAACACCATCACCAGATGTCCCTTGCAGACATCAAACTATCCAACCTTCTTTTGAAAGAATCAAGCGTATCTGAAGTCACCACTTCTTCTGTCAGACTGTTCCAAAACTTAATTACTCTGTTTGTAAAACTATGTTTTCTTAAATTTGTTCTACATCTTGGCTTAAATAATTTCATACTATGACCTCGTCTGATTGTGATCTTTAATGAAAAGAGACTCAAAATCTATCTTATCCAACCCTTTTAGCATTTTATACACCTCTATCATATCACCCCTTAACCTCCTCCTTTTTAATGAGAACATGCTTAGATACGCCAGTCTTTCCTTATATGTCAATTGCCTTAGAGATGGGATCATTCTTGTTGCTCGTTTCTGTACTTTTTCCAGTTTTTCAATATCTTTTATCAAATAGGGACTATTAAATTGAATGCAGTATTCAAGGAGGGGTCTCACATATGAAATGTATAGTTGCTTTATAATATTGGGTGATTTGTATTCAATGTGTGTCTGCTTGAGATTGAGTCTAGCATTTGCTTTATTTCTGATTACCATACAGTGATTTGAGGGTTTAAGTTCATTTGTCACAGTGACACCCAAGTCTTTCTCTTTATCATCATTTTTAATCCAAATTCCATTCATATTGTATTCAAATTCTGGATTTTTTGGCCCAATATGCATAACCTTGCACTTATCAACATTAAATTTCATCTCCCACTTACCTGCCCAGGCTGTTACTCTGTCTAAGTCTTTTTGTATTGTCATTGCTCCTGCTACTGACTTAACATTATGGCCTAATTTTGTATCATCAGCAAATTTTGAGGTTTTACATGATAGGCCTTTCTCTAGATCATTTATATAGACAACAAAAAGCAGAGGTCCCAGAACAGACCCCTGTGGGACTCCGCTCAATACGGGTCTCCAAGTAGACTTATTTCCATTTAGATGAACTCTCTGTTTTCTATTTCTCAGCCATTCTTCTATCCAATCAGCTATATGACCTCTTATACCATGGGCTCTAACTTTTACCAACAATCTTGCATGAGGAACAGTATCAAATGCCTTTGCAAAATCTAAGTATACTATATCTACTGGCTCTTTATTGTCCAAATGCAATAGGACTCCATCATAAAATTCAATCAAGTTGGTTAGACAGGACCTTCCATTTCGAAAGCCATGCTGGCTATCATTTATAAGGTTGCACTCTTCAAGGAACTCAGTAACTTTACCTCTAATGATACTTTTGAGTAATTTGCAAATAATGGATGTGAGGCTGATGGGTCTGTAGTTTTTTGCCAAGTTTCTATTTCCTTTTTTAAAGATTGGAGCCACATTTGCTTTCTTCCAATCCTCTGGAATTTCAGTACATATCAATGATTTATTAAAAATAATTTCTAGTGCCTGTGCTATATTCTTTTTGGCAGCTTTTATGACTATTGGATGCATTTCATCTGGCCCTGGAGATTTTTCCATTTTTAATTTATCTATTGCTTTTAAGATATCTAGTTTTGTTACCCTTAATTCATTTATTTCTCTATCTTGTCCTGGTAGTATAAAATCAGGAATATTATTTAAATTTTCATTTGTGAATACTGATGAGAAGTATTTGTTTAGTTCTTCAGTTATTTCAAGATCATCATCTATAGTTTTATCATCTATTGAAACATAGTGATTTCAAATTAGTATCTTTTGTTTTATCTATTTCTGGAACATCTGCATATTGCGAAAGAATTTTCAGTGTGATGAACGCTAAATGGCATGATGATAGAAACTGATGTTCGGTTGAACTAGAAAAAAGTAAGCTTTTGGTTATTATTCATTTTTTGACCCAGTCACACCCAGCTATAACAGCAATATATATTGAATAACCAATCAAAACTGAATAAGGAAATATATATATCTTGTGCAAATTTGTATAAAATGTTTTTTTTTTATTAAAATATATTTCCTATTTTTGGTGTTTTTTCAATATATATATATATCGACTATTTGGTGAATATTTCTTATTTTTGGTGATTCTGGCTACTTCTGCGTAATTCAATTTGTCCTGTTTTACAAATAAATCATTTTTAGCAATTGTTCGTCTGTTGAACTCTCTTCAGTTTTTTTTTTGTGATGACGTATGACGTGTCAGTTATGCATACTTGATTTTGAAGAAGTGATCTGCCATATTGCCCTCGATGAAGACAAGAGTTTAGACCTTTCTTTCAATCATGGAATAATTAAGACATCCGTGACCTGCCCTAAATGCAATAGTGCTTGTATTTTAAAAGACCAGAAGGTCTTTAGGTTCCATAAAAAAATCCTAAAAATAAACGTGTCGTTTCAGTTTAAGGGTAGGTGAAATTTAGCAGACTACCCATGCAAGGTTGGCACATGTTATTACATTATCATTTGTATAATTTATGTCTCGGGGGGTGTATGGGGGTGGAGCCCCCGTAAAGATCACGCATCACAAATTGATTGGTCCTAATGTTTTGTGGACAGTTCAGTACGTGACACTGGTTAGGTCAACTGTACACCCTTGATGATTGGTTAGGTTAAGTCATGATATTTTCATTTAAATGAAAATGACGAGTGCAAACTTTTCTGGTTAATTTTGAGGTGTTTTGTACGAAACTGCCATCTGTTTCCTGTGCAAATGCGTAGTTTTCAAGATGATGATATCTCGAAAACTACACATTTGCACAGGAAATGGATGGCAGATTCGTGCAGAACACCTCAAAATTGACCAGAAAAGTTTGCTCTCATTATAAAAAGAGACTGGGTCAAAAAACGAATAATTACTGAGAATAGTAATCATGTTGTAGCATAGCAACTAGTAACAGGTTTCAGATACAAGGGAATTTAGATGAAGCAGTATAGTGTAAATTTACCATGGTTGGGGACTCTATTATTATGAATCAGGACAATGAATTTTGCAATAAGGGAAGGAAAACCTGTAGAAGAATATTTACCTTGAAGTGCTTCTGCCTCAAGGGTACACTGCTCCCACGAAGTCTGCTCAGCACCTCCTAAGGTGGGGCCATGGCAGAGTTGCCACCCTTCTTTTCTCTTGCTCCTGCCATACGATTTGGTCCACTATTGAATTTGTTGGGGCTGGTCTGGCAGAGGAATACCCTGGCACTGTGGGTTGGTCAGTTATGTTGGCTAAAAACATATCCAAATGTTTTTTAAAAGTATCTACTGGGACTGCACTTATATCTCTGTTTGCTACCTGCAATGTCCTGAGCTTCCCGGAGGTAACAAGACGTGCTCAACACAGTCTAATGCAAATAATTAAAAAATCAACCAACCTGATCATCCAAGCTATCCATGAGTCCTGCCATTTATCCTCTAAGCTATGGACTTCTTGGTATGAAAATGTCTGTCTGTAGCTCCACTTAACTTCGACAGTGCAGTATTATTTCTAATCAATTGTATATATTTCTATCCTTAGTATATGAACTGTCATTGTATTAATAATATTTGTCATATGGACTATAGTCTGCCAATAAACCTTTTCATTTTTATTCATTTTCATTGTATCCAACCCTGTTAAAAGCTACTTTTGCTTAGATGGCACAAATAAAATTTGGGACCTACTGATCTTGTTTCAGAGGTCTACAACAAGAAAAAATGTGCAGTTTGATTTACAGATTGGAATAAATACAGATGCCAAAAAAATCCTTGCTCCAAGGTTTAAATAAGCTTATTTTCACATGGGTACATATTGTTGTACACAATGAATAAATACACAACGTTAAGTAATTCTATTAAAACTCATCTAACTCTTAAAACTGAACTTATTCTATAGGGTAGTACCTATAGCCTAGTATAAGGTACTTATATACGTACATAGCTTTACCTTTAAACAGGATAGCAGGTTTGCAGTTCTTCACACCAGGGATGGGGAGTCGGCCAAAAACAACCGACTCCCGACTCCCAACTCATGAGTCGGTATTTTTAAAAACCGACTCCGACTCCCGACTCTTTCCTTATCATGCTGATCTACAACCTTATAAATATTGGGATGTTTGTTTCGTAGATGGCGTTTCAAGTTTGAGGCTCTAGTTGGAGCATTAGCATGTTTCCCAGTGTAAGCACTAATTTTTGCATTACACTCTTTACCATCCTTTTCTACTTGACAAATAAAAATACTTTCATCCTCATTTAGCTTAAAATATTGAAAGACTGCTGATTTTCTACTAGGCCCATGACTCATTACTAATAGGGGCTAATTAAATTAATAATTAATATATTGCTAATTTTTATATGGTACCTAGTATCCTAAAATAGAAATATGAAATTCATTTGCTAAGATTTACCCGAACAATAAATCAAATGTGGAAATGTGAATCTAGAATTAGTTCAGGAAGATATTTATTTAGGGCAGAGTAGTATTCTGGTAAATTGTTGGCATATAGAAATTGAATCAAAGAGTCGGGAGTCGGTCATTTTTACCGACTCCCGACTCCGACTCCCCACCTCTGCTTCACACTTTTGAATGTCTGAATAAATTAATTAATTAATTAATGTAATTTAAATTACCAATATTATATAATTCTCTGAAATATACCAAAAAAAAATTTTTTATAATAGGGCCAGATACTTATTTGACCAAATAACTAGGTTAGGTTAGGTTAGGTTAGGTTAGGTTAGGTTAGGTTAGGTTAGGTTAGATAAGATAATTACAGATTTTTTTTAAAATTAGCAGACATTATATATCTCAGTAAGAAAAATCTAATGGTATTTTTCTCAACACACTAGCTCAAATAGTTCCAAAGATATGGTGCTCCAAAGTTTGGTAGAAAAAGGTACTTGGTCAAAATGGAGGTGGGTATGGTCCACTGAAATGGCTGTAGCATCTATACTAACTTAATCAATACTAAAAATCTTGTTTTAGATTAAGGTAGACATGTGTACTCAAAATTGGGTGAAAGGATAAAAAACTCGGTTGTGACATCATATGACCTACACAAGGTCAAAGGTCAAAAATAAGATCAACTTTTTTTTTTATCATTGAGGTAAAATATGAATAGAAACAAAGTTGTACATCTGCTTAAAAGTTTTAAAATAGTGTTTAAATGGTCTCTGTAAGTGCAATAGGAGCCGAGATATTTCATGTTGAAATATAGTATGACCTTGGAAATTGACCTTTTTTTTACAAAATTTGAATGGCCATATCTCCAGAACCATATGACCTAGAGTGTTGAAACAAGCATCATTCTGTTTTTCTCACTGAGATCTATAAGTGCCAATTTTCAAAAAAATCGGTGATGGTCACGTTTTTTTTGCCATTGAACTGACATGGGATGACCCCTAAATCTCTCAAAGGACAAAGCTGAACTGCTGGCCTGACAATTAAAGGAATGGAATTTGTTGGCTCCAGGTACAAAAGTATCAGTATTTCGCAACTGTTGTCAACAACTGTGAAGCTTCTTTGACATCCAGGACAGCTTATGCTTGTGCAAAGACATTGATGGCTTAATGTGTGAGCTTGGTGATGAACACAACCCTGATGATTCTTCTGAAGTAAGCTTGAAGGCTGTTCTTCTGCATAATGGTAACTCAAAGCCATCAGTTCCTGCAGCACATGCAGTGTCTATGAAGGAATCGCACAAAAGCATGGAGTTAATCTTATATTCCATCAAGTACAACCAATACAGCTGGAAAATTTGTGGCAATCTGAAGGTTATTGGGTTGTTCATGGGAATGCAAAGTGGATTCATCAAATACTGTTGGTTTCTGTGCTTGTGGGACAGCAGGGCTACCAAAGATCATTATTGAGTTCAACACTGGCCACCAAGAGGAGCATATCTACCTGGAGAGAGAAGTGTTCAGAATAAATCAGTGGTGAACCCAGACAATGTACTTCTTCTACCATTGCACATAAAACTTGGATTGATGAAGAATTTTGTGAAAGCTATTGATAAAGAAAGTGAGGCATTTTAGTATTTGAGAGAGAGTTTTCTTCGCATGACTGATACAAAGGTGAAGGAGGGTATATTTATTGGTCCCCAAATCCACAGTCATCTCTGATGAAAACTTTGAGCAAAAGCTGTCCAATACAGAACTAGCTGCTTGGAAGTCATTTAAACAGGTAGTGGATAAATTTCTTGGTAACAAAAAATTGGAAAACTACTGAGGGTTAGTTAGCAATTTGCTTCATACATACAAAACAATGGGATGTCACATGTCTGAAATTACATTTCTTGCACTCTCACTTGGATTTTTTCCCAGACAATTTGGGTGCTGTGAGTAGTGACAAACAGGGTGAGCTTTTTCACCAGGACATTACAATGATGGAATGCAGGTATCGGGTCAAATACAGCCCTGGGATGATGGGTGATTACTGTTGGTTTCTTCAGAGAGAAATGTCAGCTTCATATAAAAGAAAGTCTCATACCATGCATCACTTCCAATTGAAAAAATAACTATTTCCATGTTGTAATGTTCTGTGACTGTATTGACAGTAAGTAATAGTAAGCATGAGTATATGGTGTGTGTGTATATATATATATATATATATATATATATATATATATATATATATATATATATATATATATATATATAGTGTTTACTGTAATACATGTAAATGTAAGCATATATTGTACAATACACATATGGATAACACTGAATGCTGATGTCCTACATTATTTAGGAAGCCATTTTCATAATCAGCAGGTCAGAATTAGTAAAGAGAAGGTATTTTTGTTAGTGTTAAAGACAAAAATTGTTTTTCAGTGCACCTGGAGTGCAGGTTTGATTGTGTGTGGTTCAGATGTACCATACCACATGGTGGTTGCTATGTAATTCAACTATTTTCACCAAATCTACCGAAATTTGCCTGATATTTCAACATGCAGAAAAATAGCTGAATTATTATGATAGCTGAAATACAGTGTGTCAATTTAGTGGGGTCTGAGTGTAACTACATTCAAGTTTTTTCTGCTGGTTACTATTCTAGAACTACTAGAAACTTATTATAACAGTGCACTATAATTCAGCGATGGTTAATGCTAAACATTCTGCTCCTAATAATGTCAGTTATTTGTTATGAATGATGTTGAAGTTAGAATTTTGCTACTCTTGGTGCTTGACTTTAATTAAACTTTTCACTATCTATGTATTTGTCTAGTTTGTCTCTGATAAAAAATATTGGTCATGATGTACGTACAGTGGAACCTCGACTTACGAATTTAATTCGTTCCGAGACCCTGTTCGCACCTCGAATTGGTCGTAAATCGAATCCATTTTTTCCATTGAAATTAATGTAAATTTAATTAATCCGTTCCAGCGCCCCAGATAATTGTACTTTTAATGCTTTGTAAGAGTTTATAAAGAGAAAATATAAGAGAAAAAAATTATACTAAATTTAATAAGCTGTATAATTTTACTGTACCTTTGTGGAGGATAATCGCTGGCATGAGTGGATGGTGATGAGGAAAGGAAGGGGGAGGGAAGTTACTGTTTGGAAGGAGAGTCCCCTTCCATAAGAACACTGGGCACCTCTCCTTCAGGGGTTTTGTCTCTTTTCTGTCTCTTTAATTCAATGGTTATTTTAAGTTTTCTTTTTTCACTGCCACTATCACTCTTCACTTTCTTGGGAGCCATAATGAAGGGCTTATTAAAGCAATAAACGAAAAATCACGGAGCAAATATGCGAGAGATAAAGCAATAAATGAAAAATCACGGAGCAAATATGCGAGAGATAAAGCAATAAACGAAAAATCACGGAGCAAATATGTGAGAGATGCAATCGCAATCGAAGCGCCGGGCGTATGTTCGTATGTAGATTTGGTCATAAATAGAGGCGTTCGTAAGTCGAGGTTCCACTGTACTGGTGAAAAATAAATCAAAATCATATAAAAAATAGTGGTGGACTGGGATGCGATGGCTGTGATGCAAATTTCCTATTTTCCTATTGTTTGAAAGGAACTGGGTAATTGATGATATGATGTGGTCAATAGTAGCTCATTAGTTAGTTTTAAGAAAAATTTGGATGCTTTCATGAATGAAGATATAGTTTGTAGGTTGTAAATAGTGTATATTCTTAGCTTTAGTTATGTAGGCTACTTTGGTGGTAGTAAATAATTGTACCTTTCAACCTTTCAAATGTTCTGTGCAATGATTCTTCATTTCGCAAAGGTCAAGCTTGTTGGCCTGGTGAAGTAGAGTTGGTTTCTTGTGCTCTCCACCTCACATAGCCAGGTATGTCTGGCTCATCTGCAATTGTTCTCAGCCAGGTTGTCTAATCATATTTTGAAGATATCTACCACAACAACACTCATGCTCCTTAGTTCCTTAGGCAGCTGGTTAAACAGTCTTGGTCCTCACAACAAAACTATTCTCCTTCAGGGATGAGGATGTTCCCTGTCTACCCTTTAATTTGGGAACATGACACATTCTTCCCTTTCTACTTTCCACTGTTGTTTGGGGGGTTATTGGGTTGAAAGTAAGTTTAGGGGCTAGTTCCTCTGTTATTTTCCAAGTGTAAATAATGGTGTACCTCTCTTCTTTCCAGTGAATATAGGTTTAATTCACAATCTTTCCCAGTAGTTTAGTTATTTGCATCCATTGATTTTGGCTGTGAAGCTTCTCTAAATCCCTTCTAGCTGACTAATATCTTCTTCTTTATACAGGGATATTAGGACTGAGCAGTATTCCAACTTGGGTATAATCAGTATTTTCAATAGCGGAATCATTATATTCCTTCCTATTCCTTCATTTAAAGGTTCCCTCTATCTGCCCAGTTGTTCTTTTTTGCTCTTTTTACTGCTATTTTATTTTGTTTCAAATTTCACATAATCAGTCATTACAACACCTAAATCTTTTGCTTTAAAATTTCTCTGAATTTCCTGTCCATTTGGGGTATAGTAATTTAGGCCGGGCTGAAACTCAAGATAGAATTAATCAGAGTCATTAACAGTTGGCTTTTGATATAAAAATAAGATTCCTGAAAAAAATAATTGGTGGCCACCAACGTGTGTCCGGCCACCCCCATTTTTGTAAAAACATCTAATGCTGCACTAGCAAAATCAGGAAAATGGCAATATCTCTTCTTCTGAATATGCTAGAGAGATGGTTTGCATACCAAAAGATGCAGAATTAGTCCAGGCAATTTGTAGTTAGACCTGGGCAAAATTGCTTCAGAAGCTTTCTAAACTGTTTCCAGCTCAGGAACCATTGCCGAATAACATATCCAAAATCCGACAAAATTGGACCCCGGGAACACACCCAAAAATGAAATTCAAAATGGCGGACTGGATGTTTCCTACGAAAAAAAAAAATAATAATTTACGCTTTTATTTATAGAGATACATTTGATGCTTTTTCTTTCAGTTGTAATGTTTTAAATAATTCAACAATATACAACACAACCAGTTATTATGCAAATATAATGTTATATAGCTTTTTACAGATTTTTATAATCAATAATACAACAATTATTTTTTTCCTAGTTTCAAGTTATGTTCATTACAGAAGAAGTGATACCTGGTCACAAACATACAGAAATTAATCCTCTTCATCACTATCATCGGATAGATTACCAGTACTTGGGTTGTTATCGCAACCACTGATTTGGCACTCGCCACAAGCGGCTGAACAGGGCATTCCATTACGCTTGCATCCACATCTTGAAGTAGCACATTTCGTCTTGCAGGAGCAGCGGATCATGTTGAGTAGATAATTTGGAGCTGGTGGCTTGTCACAGGCTGTAGGGTAGTAGGAATTATTCTTTACATACCAACCCCACTGTTCTGCATCGATCTTCTCTTCTGTAGACTTCCAGATTAGTATTTGAAAGTATGTGCGAAAGCTGTGGTACTTTGTGGACGCATCGGTAGGTGGCAAACGTTCGGGTGTAACAAAAGATTTAGCTGTAGCTACCTTTTCAACTAACATTCGATGACGTAGTGCGTTAGTGGATTCAAGTGTTGCAGCCATACAACAGAAGCATTGCCTTTCTTCCAGCGGCTTCAATGTCAGAGTGTTGGCAACAATCAGAACAGAATGTATTTGCAACTGAATGGAGTTCAGCCACCTTCATCAGTGTGTCGAATGCTTTGGCTTTACCGATCGAAAAAATTCTGGATGTGCTATCACAGCCCGTGAAAGCATGCACAAACAGGAGATACTTGCAGATGTCATTGCCTAACAATGATTGAATGCTGAGAATATCATACACAGGATTAGGAGATGGTCCCCGTCTTATATCGCTGCGATAGTACAACTTGAAACTACTGTCCTTGGCATGGTACAGAAGGAGAATCAGCAAGTCGGTGTCTTCCCCTATTACTGTTGTAGTTGCATTTTCTGATGAGGAAACTGCTGCATGAACGATGTCCACATCAGCATCCCCATCTGCGTTGTGAACAGTACACCCGTGCTTCTTCAACATCTCACCTACGAGGGAAATAAATGCTTGCTTGTTGTTTTCATTAGCCAAGAAGTGTTCCTTCTGGCCAACAAACTTCATGCTTGGACTGAGATTCACATTTCTGCTTGTCTTGGTGCTGCGTCTTCTGTGGGTCATGTCCTTGATCGTAGGAGAGCTGCTGTAGCCATCAAATACAATGATTGCTTTTCCATATGTTTTCAGAGTGAAATCGGCATATGAGTTGGCAATGCTGTCATATGTTTCATCTTGACGCCAGGAAACACGATGTAGTAGAGATCCACCATCCAATATGTACTGGTCTGTGCACTGAATTTCTTGAACTTCTTCCATGCGTAAAGTGTCAGTGTATTTGATTATTGCATGAGCTAGCTGAGACTTATCGGGTTTCCTCAAGATACTTCGTGATTCGAACAATGCAGGAGGATATGCACACAGTTCGTAACACATGACATCTTCAAGATTCATGTCTCCGCCAGTGGCAGCAGTCATCATTCTCTGAAACAGTAGTGCAGGATCTACTTCTATATCTGAAGCATCAGTGATCACAATGGCAGAAGCAGATCCTAGTGTTTTCACTTTGTCAGACCTTTTGGCAGAATATGTAAAGGCTTGTTTCCCAATCATTTTTACGACAATGTTCGTACCGATTGAATGCAATTGATGAATGTTAACTCCAGGATCAGCAGTTAGCCCTGTTACAATGTTGCAGAGACCCGAGGTAGAATGGAATGGGGATAAGGATTCCAGACGTTCAAGTACTTTCTTCATGTCATTACTGTCCCTGATTTGTCTACTTCCCCTCATTTCCTTGTGCTGTTCACTACTTTCCAACAAAACTCTGGTGTATTCCTGCATTGCTAAGTTATAAGTGGAACACAGAGGCATAGAAAAGAGCCACGTTGTCCTTTGGATGTCTGTAAATCCACTTCCGCGTGTCAGTCCGCCTCTGCTTTTCAGGGAATGCATTAGTACTTGTTCTATCACCAGGTCTGTGCTGAGTCTGGCCCATAATCTGTCGCTTCTTCTTACCACAAACTTACCTTCCTGGAACATTTTGTTAACGGCTGGATTTTCAGAAGGCAAACAACATTTTCTGCAGGTACAGGTTTATCGATTTCAGGTAATTGTGATGTCCGGCTGCTGCAATTATGGGGATGGTCTCCAGCATAGCTTGCAAGTGCAAATCCCACGAGCCGGTTCTGTCTGCTGTTATTAAGGAACGTGCAATGTTGATCATTCGCTGATATTCCAACCAGAGTTGACTTGTTTGCGAAGTAGATTGTAGGTCAGTTTTCTTCGCATCCAAAGTGGTAGCAATCTGAGACAATGCATTCGAAGATTCCACATCCTCAACTGATTGTTTGGCGGTCATAACATCGTCGAGCAGGTCACAAGCTTCCTTATGGAGGTCATGAGGAGTTCCATCTTCATTACGAGGGAAAACATCTGCGACTAGTAAGGTACTAAGAGCTGCATCTACTATCATATGACCATGTATCGCTCTTGAAACAGCTTTTCCAGACATCATGTGTTGCACGGCATTTGGTCCATATATTTCTTGAAGTACTTCAGACAATCCTGAACCATTCATAAGAGTACTGACTGCTCCCAAAAGATTCATCAGAGTGTGAAATGATCCCAGCATTAAAACAATGTCCTGCAGGTCTCTCTGTTCATTGATGATTTGGGAAGCTTTCCAGAACAAAGGCTGATCAAAGGTAATAATGCATGGGACTTTTTGATCACGTGCTATCTTGCTCAAATATAGTAATGTCGAAAATATGCAGGTCATGTCAGTTGGCGACATATCTATGATGGGAAGGAACGTGATCGATGCCACACCTGGATGTGAGACACTTGATCCACCGTGAATTGCCTGCATTGTTCCGGACCAACTTGGACCTGATCTTTCTGCTGAAGATATCTGCCAGAGAAGACTAAGTCGACTTATGGTGGCAGTGGGTACTGGAAGTTTGCGGAATGAGATGTCCCTCAACATGCTTCTCGCGTGTCTATATTCCCTAATGTCAACGGTTGCAATCTTCTTAATGTCATTGTCACCAACATTACGCCTGTGAATAGAAGGGTGGATCTTGATCTTCGGAGTTATTGCGGCAATCATACCCATTCCATGAAAGGTATTCTTCCCATCCAAAGTGCAGACATCATGATCGACGTTATCTGCTGCTAGAAGGACTGCAGTGTTTTCATCAACAGTAAAAGAGCCAGACCCACTTGCCAGCGCCCAGAGCTGGGCAGTATTTAAATACATTTGTGTATTTAGAACTGTATTTATAAATACATTGTTTTTCATGTATTTAAATATAGTATTTAAATACTTTAATGAGTATTTAAATACAATGTATTTAAATACTCAAAATATAAAAATGTAAATACTTTTACTGGTTTAATACACGTTCTGTACTAGCACAGTACGACGCGTCGACAGTGTAGTACAGCATGGTTCATGTTTCAACGTGTCAGTTCAATCAGTTGTGTGTCACTCTTAGTCGAAAGCGGTTGATTTCTTTATCGTGTGCGTGTCATGGCTTAGTGAATTAGGGAATGCATATGTTAAAATTTGTATGTATTTAAAATGTATTTACAAATGTATTTAAATACAATTGATGTATTTTGTATTTAGTATCTAAATACATTCGTAAAATGTATTTAGTATTTAAATACATTTCTCCCATGTATTTAGTATTTAAATACATTTCTCCCATGTATTTAGTATTTAGTATTTAAATACATTTCTCCCATGTATTTAGTATTTAGTATTTAAATACATTCAATGTATTTATTGCCCAGCTCTGCCAGCGCCACGTTTCTTTCGAATCATGTTACTTCTGCATACGACGAACAGTAACCCAGCTGATGGAGAACGTCAATAAGGTACCTTGACCTAAAGTTGTGGTGTAGCTGAACCGACAAACCGATCTGTAGTGGACATAGTAATCCTCTAGGATGGGTTGCTTGCATAATGCTCTGCCCAATTGCACCTATTTTTCTTGAAGCATCCTGTCCCGCAAATGCTTTTGATAATAGCAATTTCAGACTGTTGGGAATGTAATCAAGAGCACTTTCTGCAGTGATGTCATTCGGAGATGGATACACATCTTTTCTAGGCGAGTCGACAGACTTGATATCACTTCTGATTATTTTTGCAGCAGCTTCTACTAGGTAAATCTTCTGTAGCTCTATATCTATATCACATTCTTTCGACTTTTTGTGATAATCTATAAGAATTTCATTAGCTGTCTCTCGTAGTGTTACTACATCTGCCTTTCCACTTTCACCTGATATTATGATCTTGTCTCCGTAATGTTCTAAAAGCTTTCTCTTCATGTGCCTGCGTTCGTAGACAGAGCTCTGACTTCCTTGAAGATATTCCTCCATTTTGGAAATTAGGTCTCCAATCAACAGCTGTTCATCATCATTCTCTTCCAGGTAAGCACAGGTCTGAAGGAATGCTTGGTGTTGCTCTTCATTAGTTGGTCTCCCTTTCTTCGAATCCTGATCGTCGGAGGAGTATGCGCAAGGAATGTTTTTTCCACTTCGAAAATTTACGCTGCAGGTGTGATGGTAGACACAATCTGCAGCAGGAAGATCACGAAGATAATACTCCAGATGGCCTTTTACATTAAACGACCATTCATCGCAGCAGCTTTCACAGCACCTTTTTATGGTTTCGGAGAACTCTGTAGTTCTTATTTTGACATGCTCTGATTTTGGTTTGTGTTTGGAAAAAAAGTCCACAAAGGTATCACAAAACAAACAGTGAGTAGCACTGGAAAATGCGTATTCATGAAAATGAGCACTTTTCCTTGGTATTGCCTCGGCTGCGGTCTGTCGCTTTATTTCAATGGTCTTTTTATCCGTAAACCTCTTCCTACATACAACGTGAACACGTATTCCAGCTGTTGCAACAACATCGCTTCCACGGCTGCGGCTGGATGCATTTATACCATCTGCTCCTTTTTGCGAGATGTGAACCACTTCCTGTCCGCTGTCCAATTTCTCCTTACAAATCACGCACAATTCTTCAGGGGTCTGCATTCTTGAAGGCGGATGCACACCGAGTCAGCTGTACACTGAGTCAGTCTGAAACAGAAAACACAAATTAATAAACTGTGTTGCAGTATTTAAAAGGAGTACATAATAACAGTTTTAAAGAAAATGACAAGCACAAATACGCAGATTTGATAGTGGGTAGTAGGAATTAAAGAGTTGTATATAATATAAGTTTATAAAGATGTAGCAATGTCCATTCTCACATACACTCCATACAGTATATTTTATTTACATTACGTGACGTCATAGTTTAATACTAGCCACCTAATACAATTTTTAGTGTCATATAGGTTAATTTAGAAATGAAAATGTGTTTTAAAACATTTTACTGATCAAGAAAAACGTCATAACTCTCTCTACAAAGCGAAATTAAAATTTAAATTGTATTTCGTAGGAAACTGCCAGTCCGCCATTTTGAATTTCATTTTTGGGGGTGTTCCCGGGGTCCAATTTTGTCGGATTTTGGATATGTTATTCTGCAATGGTTCCTGAGCTGGAAACAGTTTAGAAAGCTTCTGAAGCAATTTTGCCCAGGTTGAAGCTATTTTTGCTCTAGATTGCCTCGACTAAATTGATTTAGAACAAATTATTAAGAGTGGTATTTTTTCATAAAACCTTTAGTTTTTGAGTTATTTTAGAAAAACTAATTTTTGGGGTCCATAGACCCCCTTTCGACGGACCTTAGTGACAAAAGAAATTCTAAAATAAGCATGATTTGGCTTTTTGATTACTAACATTGCCCAAAGGATGTTGACATGGACATAGTGATCACATGATATGACTTTTCCTTGTTATCTTGCATCCATTATGCTTGATTAAAGAATAGAGGGTGGGGCTGCTTCATGAACTTTTTTTAAACGTAATAAATTGAAAACTTGTTTTTTTTTCAGGTGCCTTTGTTTTAAGTTTCCAACTGCAATTTGTCATTGAATTCAACATTTGCAATATAAAGTATGACTTCTACAAGGAAAACAGTTGCTAAAGTACTTGGTGATGTACGTTTTATGCCAGCAGAACAGTTTCCTTTAGGGAAATTGCCTACGTTAAAGCAAGTTATTGAAAGGTGTTTGTGTTTCGGAGACTATAAAACAGATGCTGCACTGAGAGCTACTTCTGAGGAATTGCATAAATTGTGGGTCACATATAATGTTTATCCAATATCAGTAAATGCCATACAGAGCCGACTGAAAACCCAAATAAATGAATTCAACCGCCTTCTGAAGTATGACAAAAAGAAAAGGGGACCTCAACATTACAGAACAGAACTAGATTACGCTCATTAGCTGAAGCATGTGACAGGTATAGTACTGAAAGATAAATCTTTTAATACAGCTTAAAGTGAAATCATTGTGACTGAGAGATTAAGATTACCAATAAATTATTCATTGACAATAGATATGTAAATCTACTTTAAATATCCTAACAGATATCAAGTAAGTGATAGAGCAGGAGCGGCTATTGGTTCTGCTACATTGGTGGACTTTGGAGTAATCACCCCAGATAACATACAAAATGTTATTGATAAGTATGTTTTTAATCACTCTACAGGGTGGGCCGTAAGTTTCCATACATAGGAAAAATTAAACGTTTGTTTTTATGTTTCAGATACCCTAAGAATATGCATTTGACGAAAGAGCAACGAATTGAAATCATACTGATGGCTGGGTCGGGAAGCAGTCGCATGGTTGCAATGAACTTTAACAGACAACATGGAACGAACATCACACACGACACTGTGGCAAAACTTATTAACAAGTTTCAGAAAACTGGAAATGTTGCAGATCAACCATGAAGTGGTCCAAGACGTACAGCCACCGATGAAGGCACAACAGCTTCGATACTTACAGCGCTTACACAGAGTCCCAGAAAAAGTACACGACGGTTGTCTGCAGAAAGTGGTGTCAGCAGATCGAGTATCAGGCGCATTTTGAAAGCAAACAAATGGCATCCATACAAATTGCATATGGCACAGCATTTGAGTGAAGACGACCCGGATAGACGGATGGAATTCTGTGAATGGGCATTAACCAAAGTGAATGAGGATGCAAACTTTTCAACTAAGATGTTGTTTACTGATGAAGCAAATTTTTACGTCAATGGAGAGGTTAATCGGCAAAACATACGTTATTGGAGTAATGCTAACCCTAACTGGCTGAGTCCGACGAAGATGCAAGGTGCCGGTAAAGTGATGGTGTGGGCCGGGATATGGGGTGACAGAATTATTGGACCAATTTTTGTCAGTGGAAATCTTAATGCCGAAAGGTATCTTAACATGTTGCAAGAAGAGATTTTCCCATCCCTGCTAAACGAGGAAGGTAACTTCCCAGTTTACTTCCAGCAAGATGGAGCTCCACCTCATTATGGCCTTCACGTGCGTCGGTATTTGGATCAGCAGTTTCCGGATGCTTGGATTGGTCGGCGTGGTCCTGTGGAGTGGCCTCCCAGATCTCACCCCCCTTGATTTCTATCTTTGGGGGCACTTGAAGGCCATGGTGTATCAGGAAAAGATACGAGACATAAATCATCTAAAGGAACGTATCACCAACGCCATTACAAGCATAACGTCAACTGTGCTAATGCGTGTTCATCAACAGTGGGGAACACGTATTGAAATGTGTTTTCAAAACAATGGCAACCATGTAGAGCATATTATATAAATAAAAATGGTTGTCCATAAAAAAATGTTTATTTTTCCTATGTATGGAAACTTACGGCCCACCCTGTAGATATTACATTTCTTAGCTTCTGCTATAAGTTCTAAATCACCAGATTTACTATTATTTTTAATTAGCGTCAAAATTTCTATTTTGTATTTATATTAATTAGTTTCAAACAGGACACTGACATTTGTATTTTGTATATTTGTATAATGCTAATGCAGTAATGCATGGCCAATATTTTTGAAATACTTTTCAGAAACAAGTTGAGAAGGGAGAGAGCTGAAAGGAAGAAGGAAGAAGTAGTGATATTTGAAAAAGTGACTGGCATTGGCTTTGACAGTAGAAAGGATGCTACACTTGCTGTTAACAAAGTAAATGAAAAGTACATATTATACATCCACAATCCTAGAGGAACATTATGTCATTACTGGAGAGCCAGGTAAATGGAAATGATTGTCATAGTTATAGGCGTTATGCTGTTATATTACTGTACTATAAAGTAATATTTCAATTACTTAAAATTTTTTCTTTTTAAGTGACAACTGTCCAGTTAACTTTATTCCTTCCTTTTTCATTTTTATTTAATTGTAAAATTAATTACATTTATTTTCAGATGATTTCTACCTCGACCATTTTACCCTGGAGAGTGGCAAAGGCATTGACATTGCTCATGGCATTTATAAGATCATTAAAGGGACAGAACTTGAGGCCAAATTAAACTTAGTTAAAGCAGATGGGACAAATACTAACACAGGACATATGCATGGGTCAATCAGATATTTGGAAATGTTTTTAGGGCAACCTCTTCAGTGGGATATTTGTCTTCTGCATCTAAATGAATTGCCACTTAGACACATCTTCATAACTTTAGATGGGACAACAAAAAGTCCAGACAAATTTTCTGGCCCTATTGGTTCTCAGCTCAAAGGGGATGTGTCAGAATGGAATGTTGTGGACTTCAAATCTATACCTTATCCTGCATTTGTGCTTCTACCAAATGAGGTGGTCAATAATTTATCAACAGACCAATACTATGGATACTGCATCTGCTGGGCAATTATTACTGGTGAAGTGGATGAAGACCTTGCACTCTTAGAAGTTGGCCTGCTAAATCACTCTCGATGGCTCACCTTAGCCTGTAGAATTCTTCGCTTTTATGTTTCACAAAAAAGACCCAGTAAGAACCTCAAAATCATAGTAGAATTCATCATCAAAGTATACTTTCACAGTTGGTTCAATATCAAGGCTAATAAGAGGCTAAGTGATGGGTCAAGAAACCTATTCAATATGATCCAAAGAGTAAATAAATTCCCTGACAGGAAAATTAGAGAAATTTGTTATGACGTATTAAACAATAACAGCTATTTTGCTCATGGTGAAAATATTTTAGTTGGAATGCTGGCTGATGAAGATGAAGAGGTGAGGAGGTGTGCTGTCAATAAAGTTCTGTGTCTGAGGGGAGTTATAGAGGATTTTGATGATGAATCTGGTAGTAGCAATGATTTTGCAGGTGGAATAACTGAAAGTGATGATGAGAATGAAGAGGATCATGAAGGTGGTACTGATGAATATCCTGTTATAGATGAGAATGTTAGGGTCTTTAGAAAGCCAATCATCAATTTCAAAGCTTCTGCATACCACAAGCTGTCTGCTATGTCCCAATGGGAAACTGTTCCACCTGTATTAAAAGAATTCAGTAATGATGAACTGCGTGATATCATTAATACCGCATTGAAACTGGATCACGAGTGCCACAGTCAGAATGTTGAAAGGCACATCAAGCTTGTCACTGAAGCATCCTTGGCTGTTGTAGGTCATGAGTGTAGAGATGGTCTTATTAGAAACAAATTAGATCACGTAAATTAATGGAAGATTTTGTGTCTAAAAAATATTTTAAGTTCTAGATTATTATTTATCATGCTAAAATATGACAAAATGACAATTTGTTAATTGTATAATTTAATGTTTGGCGTTTTGGAATGTCAAAAAGCATTTTCAATGAATTTAAAATGGCTGATTTTGATTGATTTTGATTGCTGATTGAAAACCACTAATACATGTCAATTTGCAGCTTGAGAATGTTTTATTGTGTTGACATTCAGTTGAAAGTGGGTCTATGGGCCCCAAAAATTAGTTTTTCTAAAATAACTCAAAAACTAAAGGTTTTATGAAAAACTACCACTCTTAATAATTTGTTCTAAATCAAATTCTGCATCTTTTGGTATGCAAACCATCTCTCTAGCATGTTCAGAAGAAGAGATATTGCCATTTTCCTGATTTTGCTAGTGCAGCATTAGATGTTTTTACAAAAACGGGGGTGGCCAGACACACGTTGGTGGCCACCAATTATTTTTTTCAGGAATCTTATTTTTATATCAAAAGCCAACTGTTAGTCACTCTGATAAATTAAAATCAAACAAAAATTATAGTTTCAGCCTGGCCTAGTATAGTATTACATGGATTTTAGGTTTTCCCTTCTTCCATACCTTAATAGTCGAAATTTCTTGGTGTTAAATTTATATTACTTTCTGACCAATTGTAGATTCTGTTCATGTCTGTGTGTAGAGATCCTATATCCTCTGTGTTTCTTATTTTTCTGCTAATTTTTGTGTCATTGGCAAAGGATGCTACTGTGCTGTCACTGAAAATGATTTTGGGTTTAGACAACTTAGAAATAACTTTCTTTTTTGGGGTCAGAAGAACAGACTTGTGGATTGGATCTATGAAAATGGGTTTTTAGTCATAGAGTAGTACATTTTTGGAATGATTTTTCTTGTGTGATAAGTAGCACTGTAGTTTATTGCATATTTTTAAGAAAGAGTTGAACACAGGTGCGCATATACAGGGCGTCCCAAAAAAATGTATACACACTTTAAATACTTATAAAGGCAGTGTTTATTAAAATACATTTCATTTTCAAAATGTAATAGAATCTACAGACATTATTTAATTGTTTTGTCAACGCCTGTTTTCAAACTGACGTCTGTTCTGGTCCAGGCACTGCTGATAACGCGAAGCAATGGAATCGCAAACATCACAAAACATTTTGTTTGGTATTTGTGTGCATTCTCGTTCAATGGCTGCTCTCAATTCAGCGACTGTTGCAGGTTTTATGGTGTAGACTTTGTCTTTTAAGTATCCCCATAAAAAAAGTCTAGTGGTGTGAGGTCTGGTGAACGCGGAGGGTATTCTACGAAACCCCTTCGTCCAGTCCACATCCACATCGTGCCAAGTACCACTCGCAATACTCCACTCTTCGGTCCGGATCATCTTCATTAATAGCATGGACTAATCTTGGAATGTAACTTTTCCATTGACAGCGCTTCAAAATGCGTTGGACAGACGATTCTGAAATTCCTACCTCACGACTCGCTTGCCGCACAGATTTTCTTGGACTTTGGTGATACGTTTCCAGTACTCTTTCTTGCTTTGTGGGGCTTGTCGATGTCCGTGGTCTTCCGGAACGCTTCTTGTGGACATTCTGAACAGTTCCATCGGCTTCAAACTTATCTCTAATTCGAGTGATGGTAAGTCGCGTTGGTGGATCTGTTTGAAACTCCCTCCTAAACTGTCTTTGCACTTCAACTGCGTTTTCACACTTCCAGTAGCATTTTAGAATGAATTTCCTTTGTTCAAAGCTTAGTCTGACTGCCGTTATTAATTCTAATGGGTTTAACTTGGAAAGAAACATCAATTGAGCTATCAGCTGTTAAAGTGTGTATACATTTTTTTGGGACGCCCTGTACATATGGGCCTTGGCCTAGGGCAGCAAATTTTAGGGGGTGGCAAAATTTTCAGCGTAGTAAAATTCTGGAGGAAAAGCCGTAACAAGAAAGGTAATAAGAAAGCACTTTTTAGGTAGGGAAAAAATCCAAAATTTCTACTATATTTTTTAGCTAAAAAAAAAATGGAAAAAAGTTAGTACAGTGGACCCCCGATTTGAGTACGTAATCCGTTCCAGCATGGCATACTCAATTCGAAATGTACTCAAATCGAACTTAATAACCTATGGGAATTAATTAATTCATTCCAAAACCCAAAAATTTCACCCCACCCCTACTTTTTCTATAGAAATTGGCCATCACTATAACAGTACACTATGTCACTATGCCACAATATAAAATACAGTATCAAAGTCACTGCATGTACGAGTCGCCAAATTTATGCTATATTTTCACTATTTTATGCTGTAATCAACAGAAACTAACATAAATAAACACTAAGTACAAAGTCAGAAAACAAAATGTACGAAATTCTAACAGAAATCCCTAAGAACACCTGTACTATTCAAAACATTAGACCCCGAATGTTCCCCTCAACGAACGCTCTAGACAAACTGAAACGCGTTCGGCGTCGCCGGCTGGCATACTCAAATCGAGTTTTCTACTCAAGTCGAGTCAATAGGAGCCTATGGACGAGCGTACTCAAATCAAAAATACTCAAATCGATGCATACTCAAATCGGGGGTCCACTGTACCAGTACCACTTAAAAACAAATCTCATTACATTTGAATGAAGTTGATTTCAAAGTTGGTCCTTGGCCTTAATATATTTTATTAATTTTAATGATATCTTTATTTTAAATTTTATCTTTATTATCATAATATATACAGTATATTATTATTGATATAAAAATATCTTATATGTTAAGATAATTTTGCTAGAGTAAATGACTAAACCATTTGACTTTATTTTACTGAAAACTCTGATATCAAATAACTATTTATTGCTAAATGGTAACTTCATAAGTGTCTGAAGGGTGGCTAAATCAATATGGCCCTTGGTGCCAGGAAACCTAAATCTGCCCCTGGCTGAACACTTTCATGAATGAAAGAGAGTTTATATTGTGTAAATATTGTATATTTTAGCTAAGGCTAAACAAGTATATGTATGTACTGCAGTAGTTTAAGTAGTTTTGAAAATATCCTAATAATAATAATAGTCTCATGATGGTTACTTATCTTGAAATTTATATTTTGTAGAATTCTATCATAAAATATAGCTATAGTCCATATATCTGACTTGGTGAATTTTAATAAGTCTAGTGGCTTCATGTCTGTATGTAGCTAGTGTTTATTCATAAAGATCTATTGATTGATTCTAAAATGTGGTCTGTTTTTGCTTAATTTTTTTTATCTTGTATTCTATTCCAAGAATTTATGTCTAATTCCTCCCTTCAGTTACAGTACCATAAAATAAATCTAAAAATGAATGTTGGAAGTAAACATGAAACCTCTGAATATTTACGTAATCCAAAGGAGAAAAGACGGAAACCAGGAATAATTTATTTATCATCTGTTCCTCCTAGTATGAATGTTTCTAAACTCAGAGAATACTTTACGAAATTTGGTCAACTTGGCAGAGTATATCTACAACCGATGCAAGAAAGTAAGTTCATTATATTTAGAGTTAAATTGCTCTTCTCAAAATTATTGGGTTTGGGTTCTTCTACAACCATAAATTATGTAATCTGTGACCATGACTCTAGATTCCTGGGATCTTGGGAGCATTGCTCCAGTAAATTTGACCATGAGAAAAAGTAAATTTGGGTTTGGGTTTTGTTCATCCGCTAGACGTTATGCAATTTTTTTGCGTATACGTTCTTGTACAAACCAATTTTTTTAAATTACAAATTTAGTTATTTTAAGTTTAGTTCGTAATTCCATATTTAACAATTATTTTTATTTTTTGTTAAGCTTCAATGTTTTGATAATTAAAATTTTATTAAAACGTATAATTTTTTAATATAAAATTATCAGGATTGGACTATGTTCCATTGATCTCGGCCAGGTTTGATAAATTGGCCAGATAATTACTTGTGCGGTTTTAAGTAATCCACCATGACTCTAGAATTGAAAAGTTTAGTTAAGTTTAAACTTACTTTTACTTACTTTAACTTACCTACTTTTACTTACTCTTCCTTACTTTTACTAAGTTTAAAGCACTTACTTTTACTTACTTTCATTCACTTTTACCATACTATATTTACTAACTTTTACTTATTTTGTATTTTTTCAGGTAGTCAATAATTAATCAATAATGGATCCTAATATTGATGAAGTTGGAGAGAAAAGTGAGGGTGTTAAAAGGGGTTACTTTTGTGGTCAATGCAAGAACAAATATTCAAAGAAGCAAAACTGGGAGGAACATTTTAATTCCAAAAAAAATATTTGTTACAATACAAGAGGTCCCAGAGTTTGGGCCCACAGCTTAGATATTGCAGTAAAGAAATACCAGGATGAAGTGCAGCAAAGAGATATGGCAAAGCAGTCATTTAGTTTGTTCACAAAATGTGCTAGTGCTAGACCTCAGAAAAATGAACCAACTTCATCAACTGCTAATCTAGAAAATGAAACTTTTTCACTAGATGTTTCACAGACTGAAGAAAGTGCTTCTCCTCCACCTAAGAAACAAAAGGTAAGTGAGGAATCTGCGCATCAGACTAACAAAACTGCTTTAGAGGAATTTGAAAATTCCCAAATTCAGAAGACATTGAATGCAATTTTGCGCCTAACAAAAGAAACTCACCAAGCTGTTGTGGTTAATAAAGAGAAGAGTCAAAATATGCCTTCAAGTTCAAGTGTTGCATCCAAATCTAATAAAGCAAAAAGCAACAAATTTGACATTTCCATAGCCCATTTAAGCAAGTGTAAATCAATACAAGAAATCCTGAACAATGATTTGATCAAATCTACATTCAAATTGGTGGAAAAGAAGGATCTAGGGCATGCTGATGATTCATTTTCAGTACCAAGTGATATAATGGAAAACATTGCAAATAGTGACACTAATATGCCTGATGTAGATATAGCTGTTGAGGATGAAGATGATGATAATCAAGAAGATATTGATGATGCTTCTGATGATAAAATGTTTACATTATATTGCATAGCTTGCACAGACCCCAAAGCATGTGCTTCCGACAAACATTCTAACATAAAAGGTTACTTCAATGTTAAGATTTAACCTATGTATGCAAACAAGGAGAAAATCAAGAGAGATGGTTTAGAAATCTGAAAACCCACCTGAAGAGACATTTAATTAAACTTCAGCATCATCAAAGAGCTGCTGTTTATGAAGTGATGAAAACATCTTCTCGGAACACTACTAAACGCATAGAAGACTTATGTGGCAACATCTTATACTACATAATGAAAACAAACACTGCATGGGCTCTATATCCAGTACTTCTAGCTGTATTACATAGGTCAGGTTGTGAGGTTGGAAATTTGAATCATAGCACACATGCGTGCGAGACAATTTGTGAGCTATTAGATAATCAACTTAAAGAACAAACTGTAAAGTGGTTCTTAGAACAAACTTCAGTAACAATAACAGCTGACATTGGAACAATTTTGGGATTAAGCATGATAGTTGTATTAGTTATGAGTGAAGAAGATAAGACTGTAAAACTTGCTGGGATAAATTTAGTACGCAGCAAATCAGGAGTTTATTTGGCCAATGAAATTTTTGATGTGTTGAAGTCTCCTAATCACTTGAAACTATCTGAAGAAGCAATTAAATCCAAGGTATCTGGAATGGTTGGAGATGGGGCTTTTTGTAAGGACAACGAGCCATTTAAAAACAAAATGAAAAAGTTGTTTGGAGAAAATTTCAAATTTCGATGGGACTTAATGCATCTTGTGAACAGAGCCCACGTTGATGCATTGAAGAAAATTTGTAAACTAAGTGAGCTTTTAGACTTTATTCAGAATCACACCAAATCTGAGATCAGGCCTTGACTATACCAATATGGTTCTTGACAATATCATTGGTTTTAAGAGACCAAAACTCAAATCTGATACTCGCATGGTTAATTACGAATTTGATCAATTTGACAGATTTGTGGAAAATTGTGTGTTTTTTGATCATCCACAAGAGAAAGAAATTAGTGCCAAGTTCTATGTATTGATTTCCTATGTAACAAAGATTATGTTGCAAGTAGCTCAAAAAACCACAGTTAGTGCAGAATTTGTAGAAAATATATTTTATAAAGAAGGAGAGAAAACTGTTATGTTAAGAGTGATGGAAACAATTTCCAAATTAGCTAATGGAGGAAATGCAAATGATGTAGTTTCTGAATTTAAGCACGATACCACATGGCAGCAAAAGGAACTAACAGCTGAGGATTACATCCTAAATGAAGTTTACAAATACATCAAGAAACGTTCTGATTACTACCAGGTTGCTGAAGTTGCTAGACCATCCAGAACCAGATCTGAAAGTAGTTTTACAAAAGACTCAGTGATGAATTGGCTGACAGAATATATAGAACAGCTGTGGAAAGGAATCACAGAGATATTAAAGCATTTTGATAAAGATGGATCAACTGCCTGGAGTGAAGCACCAGCTGAAGGGACATTCTCCATTCTTGGTTACATTGTTGAACACAAAGGATCCAGTAAGCCATCTCATTTGACTAAGTTGTGCAGAATTGTGAAGGAGGGTCCAGCTCCAGGCACTAGATCTGCTGTAATGATCACACACAAAGCCATTGATCAGTGGCCAAGCATACATGGCGGTAAATTCACAACAAATGCCTACATGCAAGGTCTAACATCGTCCACTGTTGCTGCTGCAATGAATAAATAAACTTAAGGTGAGTTATAAACTGTACATTATTGTATTATTATGTTTAGCTAAAACAATTTGTAATTGGTATGTCGTCAATTCAAGAGTTTACTATCATTAACCTATCTAGTGGTGTAAGGGGAAAAAAAGTAAATTCAGAGCTGTGCTCCAGTAAATTTTTTCAAATCTGGAGTCATGTCTGTGACACCTGTGGTTTGAAAGTCAGAGTGTTGTTAGTGACATTAAAAAAAGCCTTTGTACAAAGTTGTTCTTATTGTAGTAGTTATAATAATGATAATTCACTAATAGGATATACTCCACTTTGCTAAGTTTATAGGTGTGTTATGTATAGGCAAAAGTAGTAATTAATAAGTTGATTACTTATCCTAGGAGGTACCACCTTTCAAATAGTGCTTGTCAAATGAAGGAACTGAAAATAATGAGGCAACTGGGAATACTGGTTACTCCTGAAGTTTTGTTGACTGCTAGTTATTTTATTCCATGAGAATTTTTATGTTCATAATGGGATGAAGCCAGTTACGTATGTTGTGGGTTTGAATATCCTTGATACTCCAGAAAGAAGGGTTCATATACAGTCAATCCCAATATCTGGCATTAATTGATTCCTTGAAAACAAAATGAATAACTATTTCCCATAGACCCAATATTATAAATGAGGGTTACCTAACCATGTCCCCGGGTCTTAAGTGTAAAGTGCCTTTAATAGTTGAAAAATGACACTCTCATATGCTTTTAGCACGAGTCTCCAAAGACATGAAATGAACCACTAGTCACTATTAGAATGCTTAGAAGCCATTATAAATAAATTTAAACAATTATTTCACCAAATAATAACCAGAACAACGCGAGACAACTGTCCACTCTCCAGTATAGCATGAATTCAGAGAGCAGACTGAGGACAGATTTGAAGTTTAAAAGTTTTAGATGCTGCCCCTAGACAATGAATGAATGAACAAACATCAAAATGCATGTTGCTTCACCTTAGGGCTAATGGACAAAAAAAAAAAAAAAAATATGGAGAAGTGGGAATGTGTGATGGATATGGAGGGATGGTACCTATTAATTGATTAATGATGAATAAGCGGAAAACTGGATAATTGGGATGGACTGTACAATGTACAGGATACTCTGTACATTGTACAGAGTATCCTGTACATTGTACAGTGTACAATGTACAGGATACTCTGTGTTAACTGGTATTTTATTAACTGGAACTCTTGAAATCAGCAAAATTGAAAAAACCCCATTACGAGTCACCTCTGGAGTAACCAGCAATTTTCCCCGCAGCAACTGGCACCCAGCTGGTATGTTTTAGTTTCAATTCAGTTTTAGTTTCATTGAAGAATAAATAAAGATTAAGTTCAATTTGAAAAATAAGTTAAATTTTAAGTTAACTTTTGGACTTTGGATAACTCAAATGTTTCATCATCATAATGCAACTTCAACCAATTAAACTTCTATTGGCACACTATCTAGGCCAGTGGTTCCCAACCTTTTCACCACAAAGGACCCCTTTTATTTTTATTTTTTTTCCCACGGACTCCATGTTTTTGAAAGATTCCGTCTACCAAACAAACTGTTTTTATTAACTAATAATTAACTCGTTTTCCCATTTTTCACTATCAAATAAAGGACATGTAAGAGAGTATGCAATTAAAATAAAGCGTATTAAAAAAAGTATTAATAATTCACCGTGTAATACAAAATTTGTCCATGAGTTAAAACTTATTTTCTGATTTTTTAGGGCATAAATAAGTAAAAATGAGCAGTCACCAAGTTCAGACTTTGGTTCTGAGTTCATGAGATCGATTTATTGATTTTTTGCCATTTTTGCTTATTAATTTAAGGGTTTTTCACACTATCTGCTTTTAAATCAAATGAATCCTGTTTAGTATAATTTTAATTGATGTTAACACGATTATTATGATAAATCAATGATGAAAAATGAAGTTCTCCAGGCCCCGTCTTTAGAAATGAAAATATAAAGGAGGAAATGAGTAGCGAATAATTATGTATTATAATATGTTAATACACAGACAGTGATGCAGAGCGTTGATAAAGAGTATTGCTACGGAGAATTGATACAGAATTGATACAAAAATTCTAGCGTTATAGTTTAATCAAAAAGAAGTTTGTCTACGAGATTGGCGATTGTATTTCAGTTCACTCTCACGCAAAAGGTTCCAGATATAGTCCCCCATCATACTTTCATTGTACTGTCCCTTGTAGCATTCCTCGAAAGAGCTGACATTCTGGTGAAATCTTTCACCTTGTTCTTCTGAGTAGTCTCCCATGTTTTCTTTGAACTCATCAAGGTGGGCGTGTAGTATGTGCAGTTTCAGCGACATCTGGCAGCCCATGCTCCGGTACGTGTACACAAGTTCGTCAATGATTTCCCTGTAGTTCTCTGCCTTGTGGTTTCCGAGGAAACCTTTGCCTAGAGAAACGAAGCTTGTCCAAGCTGCCCGCTCAACCTCAGACAGCTTCTCAGGAAAGCTGTCGGAGTCAATAAGTCGCTTCACCTGAGGGCCCACAAATACTCCTGCTTTGATCTTCGCCTCCAACAACTTCGGGAACAGCTCCTGGATGTGCTTCAAGGCCTCACCCTCTGGATCCAGCTGTTTAACAAACTGCTTAATGATGCCCAATTTGATGTGCAGGGGTGGCATCAGCACTTTTGTTGGCTCCACCAGCGGCTCTTGCTTCACGTTATGGGCCCCAACCTCATAGCCAGTCCTGAGGGGCCAGTTCCTCTTCTCGTAGTGAAGGGCTGTATTTCGGCTATCCCAGAGGCACAGATAGCAAGGGAACTTGGTGAAGCCTCCCTGAAGCCCCATCAAGAAGGCCACCATCTTGAAATCGCCAATGATCTCCCAGCTGAATTGGTCTTACTTCAGTGCACTCAGCAGGATTTTGACGTTCTGGTACTCTTCTTTCATGTGCACTGAATGAGCCAGAGGAATCGAGGGCCACTGATTTGTGTTGTGCAGTAAAACAGCCTTGAGGCTTTTAGATGAACTGTCGATAAAGAGCCGCCAGTCAGAGGTGTTGCAGGGAATGCCCACAGCGTCGAAGAGTCCTCTGATGTCATGGCAGTAGCACAACCCATCTCTAAGAGTGAAGAACACTGAAAAGCCGCGATGCCGCTTCCTCTGGGAAGTAATTTGAACGGTGTCATCCAGTAAGTCCCACTGCTTCAGTCTGGAAATGAGCAGCTCGGTGTTGGACTTTGTCAAGGCCATTTCCCTGATGAGGTCGTTGATGTCCTCTTGGTTGGGGTAGTAGGGGCACTTTTCACTGGCCACCTGGCTTCGACGGCGCGCAGCAGATGATGCACCTTGCTCCTCCTCGGAATCATCATAGCTTGCTTCTTCTGCTGGACAAGATTGATCTCTCAAGGGAGGCTGTGGCACAGGTAGGTCCGTCGCGTTATGGGGAACAGGTGCAATAGATGACGGAATGTCAGGGTACTCAATGGGAGGCGCATTCTTCCCCTTTCTTCGTTTTGTTGGGTCCACCATACAGAAATAGCAGTCTGTGAGATGGTCTGAGGGCTCACGCCAGACATGGGGGATAGCGAAACGCATTGCCCTCTTCTCTCCTCTAAACCAACCTTCAAGAGTGCGGCGGCAGTAGTCACAGATGACATGTGGTGCCCAGCGTTTGTCTTCGTCACCGACTGGCATTCCGAAGTAGGCATGATAGGCTTCCTTTGCATGGGTGCAACTGTCCAAGCAGTGTTTTTTAGCCGTCTTTGCGAAGAACTCGCCGCACACGTAGCAGAAGGAATCCGCTGGGTATTTGCAACCACGAGCACTCGAGCAGCCATAACAGTAACTTCGTCACATGTCTGAAAAAGTAAAAATAATGGATTAATTTAACCCTATATGGACAATTCTTATTTTTGTCTTAAATTTTTTTTTACCTATATTAAACATTCATTTAGAGTACTTTGAACATAAATATGTGATTTTTAATGTAATACAGTATTCCCTCGCCATATCGCGGTTCACATTTCGCGGACTCGGTACATCGCGGTTTTTTCTAGCCGAAATAAAATACGTACTCTAATTGAGTTGACAAAGAACCGCGAGATAGGAAAACCAGCGAAGCTTGTGCTGCTTGAGCTACTTTGCCTATATGATACCGTACACGGCACACCATTGGCCGATGGATGAGACGCGACCAATCAGAGCAATCTGTTCAGTATCCTGGGCGCTGATTGGCTTAGCGTTCGTCGCTACTGAAGTGTATAAAAATCTCCTCGCCCAGAAGAAACGGCAGCGCCAGCAACTGCCCATCACTGTGTTCCTCACCCGCAAAAAGAAAGAAGACGCGCCTACGCCTTCAGCGGAAACCGAAGTTACGGACGACGCAGACGACGAAGATACCGCACCACCTGATGAAGCGGCGCCTTTAGAAGAGATGTAATGCTCTTCTTTGCTGTGCAGTACATTCATCTCATCATCGTCATCACCTTCATCGTTCAGTACTGCACAGCTAATTCATCGTCATCATCATCATTCAAGTTTTAGTATCTTCGCTGGTGAGTACCCATACGAAATTTTAATGTTGGTAAAATTATTAAAAAATACTGTATATACAAATGTTTTCTTTTTAAAATACTGTTAGTCTCTTTCATACTCCGAGTGTAGAAAGTGTTTATAAGAGCGTGGGAAAGGTTTATAAGAGTGCGGGGAGGGTTTATAAAGGCGTAAAATACGTAATAAACATATCGTTTCTACTTCGCGGATTTTCACCTATCGCGGGGGGTTCTGGAACATAACCCCCGCGATATTCGAGGGAATACTGTATATATATAAATAATAATATATATATAATATATAATTATATAATATATATAATAATATATAATATATATAATGTAATATATATAATAATATATATAATATATATATAATGTAATATATATAATACAAATTGGACAACCTTATACCACGTGGCAAAGAAGGCATGGATGTCAGAGCCATCAATATTGTTACGTTTCAATAAAATATTCTAGTGCTCAGTTTATCAGAATTGTTTTATATTACTTCAGCCACTCTAACAACATATATTGAGCAATAAAAAATTATTCAACTTACCTTTAATCAAATAAAGTAATAAAAAATGAACTGCGTAACCATACACTTTTACTTCTACTGACGCACTAACTTATTTTTTTTATTAAAGCTCGGTTTTCTGCAGTAGGAGTTGCCAATTCGTGATATAAACTACTTGAACCATTACAAATTTGACGATATCGTCATTTAAGTTAAAATATACTTGTTTCGGTAAATATGTAGTAAATTTTGAAGCGTTTACATATCTGTCGCAGATGTCCATATAGGGTTAAAAAATAATAATATTCTTATTTCAACAAAATCGATGTACTGACAACAAACCCGAAGTTTAAAATCACTGACAGCTCTTTTCCAGTGATTTGAAGCATAATAAATTAGAAAATAAAGGTTATTGCCCAGAAACAAAGAAAATTTTTTTTTTTTGTTACACTGTGTAATTCTAGCCAAGAGTAAGGAAACGAAATTTTAGCCTAAGCGCCCTTATCGTGGGTAAATGTACGATTTCCATTGGAGCCTCTCGAAATATTGAAAGCTCACGGACCCCCAGTACTACCTTTGCGGACCCCAGGTTGGGAACCACTGATCTAGGCGAGTACAGCACTTTTCCTTGTTTTTTTAAAGTTTTGATGTTTTTGTAATTTTTTGGTATTTTTCTTCTATAACTCTTAAGTATCCAGCATATTTGATTAACTGGCATGGCCTCAGTCTTGTGGATGCTGGATAACACAGAGTTAATTGTATATCTGCATAGGTGTACAAACAAAAATTTTATTTTTCAGGGGGGGTGGCTCTAAATTTGCCTGAATAAAACATATGGTGTCCAAATAGTATAGAGACAAGGCAAATTATGCATATGCATATGTATATATAAACCTGTTTAACATGAATTACAGGTTCAGACCTTTTGCCAATACAGTATTGACTGCAGTGATCCCCCAGTGTGCACAAGGTCTGATGTGCACAAATTCAGAGATAGGACAAGGACATTTCCCCTCTTAAAGTGGTGATTTCTTGGTCCCCATTATCCTCGGATAATGAGGACCCCCTGTATTTAATTCAATTGTAATTGCTTGTGACTGCTGTTACTGTTGTATGGTTATGAATTCTACTCCAGTTGGTAATTTAGTTGTTGCATTTTAATAGACATTTTATGGATAAAACATATGCAAATCATTATTAATACTTGAAAAGTTTAACAGTAACCTGACATAAACCCTATGTCATAAGAAACAAAAAAGTTATTTTAAAATTTTATTGCATTAATTTTAAATATTAATGCATCTTATTAGGTGCATGGAAACCATGTATACTAGAAAATAATATATCCTACTGCTGTGGTGGCTGTGTAGGCCGTAGTCCCCAAGTATCTGTATTGTCAAACCACCCAGCACCTTTTCACATTTCTGGGTTCGGGATAGTCAGGTAGACTGAATAAAAGTAAACTACTCTGTTTGCTTTTCTCTTTATTATATCTGAAATAAACAGTTATTCAGTGTGAAAGTATAAACATAACAAAAAGACTGGCAATGAATCACAATTAACAAAACCTCTGGAAAAGCCAATTACACTTAGTGAGATTTGGCAGAAAGGATAGAAAGCAAGTGGGAGACAAGTACCGGAAATGACTTGCACAGAATGTTAACCCCTGTCCCAGCCTAGTTACCCTCCAAACTTGACCCCCCTCCCTTTATGACCTGAGTTTCAATTTCTTTATACACCATCTAGTTAGTAGGGTTAGGGTCACTGGCCTGATTCCAGGGCAGATCCCAGTGGCCAACAGTGGCTGACACAAACTGTGTAGCTCCCACTGGATTGGATCTATAATCCACGCCTGATGAATCTGAACCACGTGAGTTGAATCCCAACTGGTTGCCTAGACAACACAAGATTATTAGTTACATGCACCAGGCACCATTAATCACAACCATAAGAACATAAGAAATTTTTATAGTGGGCACACTAGGGGCCACTTCGGCCCATCGAGGTGGCTCCACTATGTAAAAACTGCCTGTACATTGGCAATAACCAATTTTTACAAAACTAATTAAGTATCAATTTAAAACTAAATAATTATCAATTTAAAACTAAAGATAGAATCTCTGGATCCAGAGGATCAAAGTCATAATAGGCTACTATCCACAAATATACATGCAAATATATCAGATCCCAAGAATCCAGTCAATTTCATTATGGTACCCATCAATACCAGTACCATGCCAACCAAAAATAAGTCACAGTCCATATCAATTGCGGACCAAGTCACAATTTACATCCATATACATTACAATATATATACTTAAGAGGAAAAGTGTAGGTGTGGCTGTAAAGACTGTACAGTAATGTAGAAGTGTGTGTGCACCCATTTTGGGTCTCCCATTTAAAGGTGTTTGTGGGGCAAGTGAAGATCATGAGTTTTTCAATACCTCACAGTACTATGGGGGGCACCGCTCGGCAGAGGAATCTCTTTAAATAGGGTGTGTAAGGACAGAGAGTATCCCCTAACCCAAGATGCTGCCTCCCTATATCCCACAACTGTGTTGAGCTGTGGGATCAATCACCCAAATGCGCACAATATATATGATAAACTAGTACCATTCATGCAATAAAAATGGGCTTAAACACCATCACAAGATGTCCCTTGCAGACATCAAACTATCCAACCTTCTTTTGAAAGAATCAAGCGTATCTAAAGTCACCACTTCTTCTGTCAGACTGTTCCAAAACTTAATTACTCTGTTTGTAAAACTATGTTTTCTTAAATTTGTTCTACATCTTGGCTTAAATAATTTCATACTATGACCTCTAGTCTGATTATTGTGATCTTAATGAAAAGAGACTCAAAATCTATCTTATCCAACCCTTTTATCATTTTATACACCTCTATCATATCACCCCTTAACCTCCTTTTTAATGAGAACATGCTTAGATACGCCAGTCTTTCCTTATATGTCAATTGTCTTAGAGATGGGATCATTCTTGTTGCTCGTTTCTGTACTTTTTCCAGTTTTCAATATCTTGTATCAAATAGGGACTATTAAATTGAATGCAGTATTCGAGGAGGGGTCTCACATATGAAATGTATAGTTGCTTTATAATATTGGGTGATTTGTATTCAATGTGTGTCTGCATGAGATTGAGTCTAGCATTTGCTTTATTTCTGATTACCATACAGTGATTTGAGGTTTAAGTTCATTTGTCACAGTGACACCCAAGTCTTTCTCTTTATCATCATTTTTAATCCAAATTCCATTCATATTGTATTCAAATTCTGGATTTTTTGGCCCAATATGCATAACCTTGCACTTATCAACATTAAATTTCATCTCTCACTTACCTGCCCAGGCTGTTACTCTGTCTAAGTCTTTTTGTATTGTCATTGCTCCTGCTACTGACTTAACATTATGGCCTAATTTTGTATCATCAGCAAATTTTGAGGTTTTACATGATAGGCCCTTCTCTAGATCATTTATATAGACAACAAAAAGCAGAGGTCCCAGAACAGACCCCTGTGGGACTCCGCTCAATACGGGTCTCCAAGTAGACTTATTTCCATTCAGATGAACTCTCTGTTTTCTATTTCTCAGCCATTCTTCCATCCAATCAGCTATATGACCTCTTATACCATGGGCTCTAACTTTTACCAACAATCTTGCATGAGGAACAGTATCAAATGCCTTTGCAAAATCTAAGTACAGATAGTCCCCGACTTACGATTGCTCAACTTATGATATTTCGAAGTTACGATCATATTTTTTAAAATTAAAATTGCAAATAACACTCAATAAACAGCATACTTTAATAGTACTCCACTGCCGTACGACAACTTAAAAAACGAGACGGCAACACGCCGATCTTAGCGATCTACATCCTGATGTTAAAGTAGCTTTTATGCCACCAAACACAACTGCTATCATCCAACCGATGGATCAAGGTGCTGTGGCCACCTTCAAGGCATACTATTTACGCAGAATCTTCGCCCAGGCCATCGAAGCAGTTGAACAAAGAATGTCACTTACAAAGTTTTGGAAAGATTACAATATCTTGCAGGCAATAAGAAACATTGGAACATCATGGGACGAAATTACAGAGAAATGTATGAATGGAATTTGGAAGAACCTATTACCAGAGCATGTGAACTCTTTTGTAAGCTTTGACATAGATGGCAGTGTTAGTGAAATAAGAAATAATATTGTGGAGCTTGGAAGAGATCTCGAGCTGGAAGTCAACGATGATGATGTTGCAGACTTGCTTAATATTGAGGCTCAGGAGCTTTCAAATGATGACTTGCTCCTGCTTGCAAAAGAACAAGAAGAAGGACAAGAAGAAAATGAAGAAGAGGATAAAGAAGAAACAAGAAAATTTACAAAGAATGGATTGGCAGAAGCATTTTCTACACTTAATAAAGCAGTGCAAATGTTCGATGCAATGGACCCAAATGTAGAAAGATTTGCAAAAGTTGAGAGGATGGTAAATAAATCTACTTCATGCTACAAGGAAATCTACAACGGAAAAAAAAGAAAACTGTTCAGACGACATTGGATATTTTTCTAAAGAAGACGCCTTCTTCTGCTCCTTCAACAAGTGGCATCCAATCTTTTAGTACATGTGAGGGAGATGTTGATGACCCTGTGGAAATGCGTGTTTCATCTGACAGCGATTAGTGATTTGTTTATGCCATTATATGAATGGTAATTAACTAATTTCATTTAATTACATACTGTGAACTATGTTTTTCTTTCAATTAATAAAACAATTGTGGTAATTTAGTGTTTATTTTAACCTTATTTTAAGAATGAAAATATTCAAGAATGGGAACTTAAGTCCCTATCTCTATAGAATACATTTAAAAGTGCATTCGACTTACGATTTTTCAAATTACGATCTCATTTTCGGTCCCTAACCCTATCGTAAGTCGAGGACTATCTGTATACTACATATATCTACTAGCTCTTTATTGTCCAAATGCAATAGGACTCCATCATAAAATTCAATCAAGTTGGTTAGACAGGACCTTCCATTTTGAAAGCCATGCTGGCTATCATTTATAAGGTTGCACTCTTCAAGGAACTCAGTAACTTTACCTCTAATGATACTTTCGAGTAATTTGCAAATAATGGAGGTGAGGCTGATGGGTCTGTAGTTTTTTGCCAAGTTTCTATTTCCTTTTTTAAAGATTGGAGCCACATTTGCTTTCTTCCAATCCTCTGGAATTTCAGTACATATCAATGATTTATTAAAAATAATTTCTAGTGCCTGTGCTATATTCTTTTTGGCAGCTTTTATGACTATTGGATGCATTTCATCTGGCCCTGGAGATTTTTCCATTTTTAATTTATCTATTGCTTTTAAGATATCTAGTTTTGTTACCCTTAATTCATTTATTTCTCTATCTTGTCCTGGTAGTATAAGGTCAGGAATATTATTTAAATTTTCATTTGTGAATACTGATGAGAAGTATTTGTTTAGTTCTTCAGTTATTTCAAGATCATCATCTATAGTTTTATCATCTATATGGAGGGGGCCAATTTTCTTTTTCACTCCACTTTTCAAATTGAAGTGACTGAAAAACTTCTTAGGATTGTTTTTTGAATTCTTGGCTAGGCTTTTTTCCAGGTCACGTTTGCTATCTCCGATTACTTTCTTGCAAATGCTTCTTTTACTTTTATATATTTCGGAGTCTGTGCCATTTTTAGTTCTTTTGAATTTATGAAATGCTCTTGTTTTTTCTCTGATTGCTCTTTTTACATTGCAGTTTATCCAAGGTTATTTTTTATTTTTTCCAGTTCTGATTTTACACTGTGGGATATGCTTCCTTTGTATGTTCATTATTATCCTTTTAAATTTTTCCCACATACTAGTTACTGTCTGTTCAGGCTGTAGAATATCTGTCCAATTTATTAGACACATCATTTACTAGTCCATTTATCACAAACATTAACTGGAATCATGACTTCATAATTGATCACTGGAAAACATAATTTACTCATGAAATCAAAGCACATAAATAATAAATAACCAACATAAAAATTAATAACTATAAACGTTGACAATTATGGCAAACCTATCTCACATGAGTTAATCACCCTATAATCAGTGTCAAACAAGCATGGGCAAAAACCTAACTCTGGAATAATGTGACTGGTGACCGATAATAATGATAAAAATAATCAGTTCTCTAGCTAGTTACATGACAGGGTGGCAAACCTATCTATACTCAGTCACACTTTCAACAACCTATATATATGTCTACTTTTAATAATAATAATAATAATTTTTTTTTCCTATTGTACACTGGCCAAGGATTACAAGCTAGAGCACTTAACATCATACCTTTTAAAGGCTTTCCAAACTCCCTTGGCTTCCAACCTTCTCTTCTGGTTTCATAGCCCTTTAATAGGCTTCCCAGATCCAATAGTCTGGATGTTGTCATACATTATTTGAGAAAAACTTGAGAAGAACCAGATAGGACTTGAAAATTAGGATGAGGTTTTTGTGAAAAACTCCACAACCCCAAAATGGGGATTTAAAAATCAGGGGGGGGGGTGAGAAACTTCACAACCCCCACACTACATACAAAACAAGTGACTTTATGGGAATATTTTGGAAAAAAAATTTCCCCCCCACTTTTTGGTGGGTTTTATTAGAAAAAACCTGAAAAAAACCCAGATGGGCTGGGCTTTTTCCAAAAAATGGCTACATGCCCACATGCAACATGTGCTACACTGCTGACAGCTATATAAGTGTTAACCTCTCCATCTATGGCCTTGGATGGTTTGAAGTTGACAGGGGCTCTGGTTAGGTGGCAGCAACAGATTTGTTACTCTGGAGTATCTGGTACCGTATAGGGAATCACAGAAGTTGCTCTTATACTACTATCCAATTTCTTCTTGAAGTGGATTGGAGGATTCTTTGAGGCTTACTAAATTCTCTGAAGGTTCCCTGATTCTTCTTGTAACATATTGGGAAATTATTTTTCTCTATTTAAGACTAAGTTCTCTGAAGAGAGCAAGGCTCAAAGGAGAAGGGAAAGATTTTCTCTTACTGTAGTTTACTGCTAAAGTGTTACAAGTAATGCTCAGCCTCTAAGTTAGATCAGCCAAATCAGAATGAACATTGGAGAAATTTTACAGGCTTATATACTGAAAGTTTTCATGACTTTTTTTTTTTTTTTCTGATTTATTTTGCAAAATATTTAAAGACAAAAAATCATTTAGCTGTAGCAATGTCTAGACTACTAAGCAAAAGGAAGCCATATTTTTATTTTGAACCCCATATTGACAGATCGGATGTTATTATGATCTGCTGGGTTAATTAAAAATGGAAATTGAAATATGCCTTCCATCACAAATTACAATCAAACACACACTTGAGCAAAAATTAAATGCTTAAGATTCAAAATTAAACATCAAGCAGGAAATGATTTCATGTTTTACAATGGAGAATGTATACAGGTAATGAACATTGCAGAATTTAACACTATTACACTACTAAGTCAAATCTAAAAAAATGATTAAGCACCCTAAAAAGAAACAATTCACCAATCATTCAGTGGAAACAAAATAGAAAACAAATAAAAAAAATTCATCCAAACTCAAGCTATGTGACCTTGGACTCAATATATAAAAATGAACACAAGAATACAAGGATTATAGAAGAACTATATGAATGAATACAAGAACTACATGAATGCAGGAACTATTCATTGTTCCTTTTTACATAAGTTCCCAAGTAAATTACATATTAATTATAACTTTTACAGTGATCCTCTGACCTGCATGAGGGTTATGTTCCTGAAAAAGCTCATGCAGCGCAAAATCATACAGGTCAGAAGCAGAACTATCTCCCCATAATATAAGTGGAGTTAGGGGGACAAATTTTAAAAAAAGGATGTATAAAATAATTTTTACCTGAATAAAAGCTTTTAAATCTTTGTACAGGTGTGCTGCACTGCCTCCGCAGTTTCTTCACAACCACTCAGTTGCTGTTCCTGTACAGGAGTCTTGTTTGCCCTTGTATGGAGTATGCTTCTCATGTGTTGGGTGGTTGAGCCATTCTTGATTCAGCAGAATCAAAGGCTTTTTGTCTCATCACCCCCCCCCCCCCCCTCTCTCAATCGTGACATTGCTTCGGCTATCTGAAATAGGAAAGTAGCGTGTAGGAGGGCGAAGGCCAATCGTTCCCATGAGAACACTTTAGCGTATGTCCGCCTGTGTAGGGAAGTGAAGGTGAAGGTCTTGTTTGCCCCTGTATGGAGTATGCTTCTCATGTGTTGGGTGGTTGAACCCACACAGCCATTCTTGATTCAGCAGAATCAAAGGCTTTTGTCTCATCCCCCCCCCTCTCTCTCTCAATCGTGACATTGCTTCGGCTATCTGAAATAGGAAAGTAGCGTGTAGGAGGGCGAAGGCCAATCGTTCCCATGAGAACACTTTAGCGTATGTCCGCCTGTGTAGGGAAGTGAAGGCGAATGTTAGGCTAGCGAAACGTAATGAAGAACTACGGGTGGCAAGCCTCTGCAAGGGGAACCCTAAGGAGTTCTTCAGTTATGTTAATAGTAGAAAGCCCATTAGAAGCATGATAGGTCCGTTAAAGGACGGAAGCAGCATTCTGCGGACCTCGGACGTGGACATTGCCAATGTGCTTAATGAGTACTTTGCGGGAGTGTTCACCAGGGAGGACACCCGCATCATCCCCGAGCCAGGTGTGAGGCACGAAGGTGCTGGCCTGGATAATGTTCGATGTACCGCGACAGTCGTTGCCGATAGAATAGACAAACTGAGCGCGTTTAAGGCTCCTGGGCCAGACCAGTTTCTCCCCAGAGTGTTGCGGGAGGTGTGCGACCAGGTGGCTCCCCACCTGGCTACAGTCTTCAACAAATCGTTGGAGATGGGCCAGGTGCCTGGTGACTGGAGGGAAGCCAACGTGACCCCTATCTTTAAGAAAGGGGATCACGAAAGTCCAGGGAACTATCGTCCCAATAGTCTCACTTCAGTTGTAGGTAAATTATTAGAGGGGATAATAGCGGATAGGATCGTTGACTATTTGGATTCCTACAAGCTGCTTGGGGACTCCCAACATGGGTTTAGATGGCATAGGTCGTGTCTCACCAACTTGCTCGAGTTTTTCCACGTCATGTTGGGTGAGTACGATAAGAGTAGGGCGATTGATATACTTTATCTCGACTTTCAGAAAGCCTTTGATAAGGTACCTCACCGCCGGCTAATGGCGAAAGTGCACGCGCTGGGTATCGGTGGGGAAATAGGTAGGTGGATTGAAAACTGGCTGAAGAATAGGCGGCAGAGGGTTGTAATTAAAGGTGCTAGTTCGGGTTGGGCCTCGGCCACTAGTGGGGTTCCTCAGGGTTCCATTTTGGGGCCGCTATTGTTTATCATTTACGTAAATGATATCGACGGTGGCATCGTCAGTCGGATCGCCAAATTCGCTGATGACACCAAGCTTGGGGCCAATGTTGGGACACCCGAAGCGATCGAGGAACTGCGTACGGACGTAGGTAGGATAGGAGAGTGGTCCGAAAAATGGCAAATGCCGTTTAACTTGGGTAAATGCAAAGTGATGCACATTGGCTACGCCAATCCCAAGTCGGACTACTCGATGTTGGGTAGTAATATCGAGGTGACTGATTTAGAAAAGGACTTGGGTGTGCTAATTAGCAGCGACCTTAAGTTTACGAAACAGTGTGTAGAGGTGGAAAAGAAAGCCCAGAAACTATTGGGTTATATCAGGAGGCAATTTCAGTTTCGGAACAAGGAGATTGTGCTCTCACTGTACAATTCCCTTGTTCGGCCGCACCTGGAGTATGCTGTGCAGTTCTGGTCACCCACCCTCAGGAAAGATATTGAGAGGCTGGAGCGAGTGCAGGCGAGGGCCACAAAGTTAATCCCTTCCGTTAGGCATATGGGCTACAATCGACGGTTATGCGCCCTGAACTTGTTTTCGCTTGAAACTCGGAGGCTGAGCGGTCAACTGATCGAGGTTTTCAAGCTCTTACGCGGGTTCAACGATGTCGATTTTAGAAGTATGTTTAGTTTAAATGATAACCCAACTCGCAACAATGGTTGGAAGTTGGATTTGAAACGGTTTAGGACTAGTGTGTGTGGGAATTACTTTACGTATAAGATCTGTGACACATGGAACAGGTTACCTTCGGAAGTTGTGAACAGTTCTTCTGTGGATCAGTTCAAGAAAAGGGTAGACGAAATCTTGCACACTATTTGAGTGTGTAAAGACATTTAGGACCTCAGTCTGCGGAAATTTCTTTTCCTATAAAATAGTTAATATCTGGAACCAACTTCCCTCAGAGGTTGTTTCCAGACAAAGTGTAAATCTGTTTAAAAATAGGCTAGACAAAGTACTGAACACACTCATAGTTTAAGATTAAAACCTCAGAAAACTCTACAGGAGTTCGCTTGCTCGGTGTCTCTGTGAGCAAGCTAAATATAGAGCTATTTATATATTCTCCACTTTCCTGTAAAATTTCCTTGGCTACTTTTCCAGGGTCAAGGTATTTTCTTCAACCTTTTTCCGTACCTGCCTCTGGCAGGCAGGGAGGGAGCGGAGGGTGGGGAGAGCCTTCTACTTTTCAATCCATTTTCTACTACTGCTAGGATAGTTGAAAGAAAAATAAACTTTCACAATTTTCCCTGGCACCCGTTGCGATTGGTACCACCTCAGTATGGGCCACAAGGCCTTTTGAGGTACTTCTTTTCCTTGTAACTCCTTGTAACTCTCTCTCTCTCTCTCTCCCCCAGAGTGTTGCGAGAAGTGCGCGACCAGGTGGCTCCCCACCTGGCTACAGTCTTCAACAAATCGTTGGAGATGGGCCAGGTGCCTGGTGACTGGAGGGAAGCCAACGTGACCCCTATCTTTAAGAAAGGGGATCACGAAAGTTCAGGGAACTATCGTCCCATTAGTCTCACTTCAGTTGTAGGTAAATTATTAGAAGGGATAATAGCTGATAGGATCGTTGACCATTTGGATTCCTACAAGCTGCTTGGGGATTCCCAACATGGGTTTAGACGGCATAGGTCGTGTCTCACCAACTTGCTCGAGTTTTTCAACATCATGTTGAGTGAGTACGATAAGAGTAGGGCGATTGATATACTTTATCTCGACTTTCAGAAAGCCTTTGATAAGGTACCTCACCGCCGGCTAATGGCGAAAGTGCACGCGCTGGGTATCGGTGGGGAAATAGGTAGGTGGATTGAAAACTGGCTGAGGAATAGGCGGCAGAGGGTGGTAATTAAAGGGGCTAGTTCGGGTTGGGCCTCGGTCACTAGTGGGGTTCCTCAGGGTTCCGTTTTGGGGCCGCTGTTGTTTACCATTTACATAAATGATATCGACGGTGGCATCGTCAGTCGGATCGCCAAATTCGCTGATGACACCAAGCTTGGGGCCAATGTTGGGACGCCCGAAGCGATCGAGGAACTGCGTGCGGACCTAGGTAGGATAGGAGAGTGGTCCGAAAGATGGCAAATGCCGTTTAACTTGGGTAAATGCAAAGTGATGCACATTGGCTACGCCAATCCCAAGTCGGACTACTCGATGTTGGGCAGTAATATCGAGGTGACTGATTTAGAAAAGGACTTGGGTGTGCTAATTAGCAGCGACCTTAAGTTTACGAAACAGTGTGTAGAGGTGGAAAAGAAAGCCCAGAAACTATTGGGTTATATCAGGAGGCAATTTCAGTTTCGGAACAAGGAGATTGTGCTCTCACTGTACAATTCCCTTGTTCGGCCGTACCTGGAGTATGCTGTGCAGTTCTGGTCGCCCACCCTCAGGAAAGATATTGAGAGGCTGGAGCGAGTGCAGGCGAGGGCCACAAAGTTAATCCCTTCCGTTAGGCATATGGGCTACAATCGACGGTTACGCGCCCTGAACTTGTTTTCGCTTGAAACTCGGAGGCTGCGCGGTCAACTGATCGAGGTTTTCAAGCTCTTACGAGGGTTCAACGATGTCGATTTTAGAAGTATGTTTAGTTTAAATGATAACCCAACTCGCAACAATGGTTGGAAGTTGGATTTGAAACGGTTTAGGACTAGTGTGTGTGGGAATTACTTTACGTATAAGATCTGTGACACATGGAACAGGTTACCTTCGGAAGTTGTGAACAGTTCCTCTGTGGATCAGTTCAAGAAAAGGTTAGACCAAATTTTGCGCACTATTTGAGTGTGTAGAAAATTTTCCGTGGCACCCGTTGCCATTGGTACCTCCTCGGTATGGGCCGCAAGGCCTTTTGAGGTACTTCTTTTCCTTGTAACTCCTTGTAACTCTCTCTCTCTCTCTCTCTCTCTCCTCTCTCTCTCTCTCCTCTCTCTCTTCTCTCTCTCTCTCTCCTCTCTCTCTCTCTCTCTCTCTTCTCTCTCTCTCTCTCCTCTCTCTCTCTCTCTCTCTCTCTTAGAGGTACTTCTTTTCCTTGTAACTCCTTGTAACTCTCTCTCAATTGATGGTGCTTGGCTGTACTGCTCTGAGGTGAGAGGGCTTTACTGCCCAGCTGGCTGCCAGGCCAGCGTAAAGTCTCGGGCGTAGCCTCTGGGTCTGGTGGGATATCCCTTGAACACTGGATTCTAAGAGTCTGGCCCACTTGTGAGTGACTAGTAAGACTTAGTAAGGGGCTGCATCTCGCTGTCGCTCCTGGCGGAAAATCCGTGACGCTTGCGTCGCGAGTGTTTGTCAGTTGGTAGCTGCGACACGTTTGGGACGGTCCGGCCCTGGGGAGACCTTTGGTCGGTGCGGCAGCAGGAGAGGTGTAGTCTTCTGGAAGGAATGAACGTCACTTGCGAAAAGGCGGGTGCGGCTACGCGCGGATTAATTCACCCCCCCCCCCCCCCTTTTTTATATACTGGTCATAACGTTTTTGGATAGTTTTCATTGCTAGAACGCTTTATCTTATTCAGAGTATTCAGAAAAAACAAAAAAAAGAGAAAATATGGCAGGGCCAGCTAAATTGAAAGCAGAATGCTTTAAATGTAAAGTTAATCATTGGTGCGTAGACTTCCCAGAGGGTAATATCAGCGATATCACATCCCTTAGTGTATGTTTGTTTTGTAAACTTAGAGACAACCACGAAAAGGAAGTTAAAGAGCTAAAGGAATTAGTAAAAAAGCTTGAAGCTAGGGTCGTAGCACTGGAAATCCAACCCAGTGGACAAGATCAAATTAAAAACACACCAGCAGATTCAAACTGTAAGATTAAGTATCAAGAACAAAGGGAGGGCTCAAAGAAGGGGCTGATAGAGAAGGGTGGGAAGGGATCGATAGAGAAGGGTGGGAAGGGGCCTGCTGATGGCCCAAAGAAACCGAAGGATGTAGCTACCTGTCGGGTGGGTCGGGTGGTGTAACTGCGTGTATGGGTGGCGACGGGTTTCGAAAGGTCTCGGGCAAGAAGGCTGCGAAGCCGAAGCCTGAGACCCCAGTTGCCCCTGTCAAGACCTCTAACCGCTTTAGTCTCCTGTGCTCGAAGGAGGAAGACACCGTTTTGATTGGGGACTCGCAGATCAGGGGCCAGGAGAAGTACTTTGCTTCTGCAAACCGGGATGGGAGGAAGGTAAGGTGCTTACCTGGGCGGGGAACGGCGCACTTAAGGAAGGAGGTAGAGAAGGTGCGCGTGGATAGTCGGAGGACTGCGATCGTTGTCCACGCTGGTGGCAATGACCTGTTCCTCAAAGGCGGTGGGGTAGGTCTTACAGAAGGGATCATCACCGAGATCATGTCTCTTGCGGATGATCTAAAACTGAAGACAGACAGGGGAATGTTAATGGGTATTTTACCGCGAATGAATGTCAGTGACCACTCGCTCAGTAAGGTCATTGGCATCAACGAGAGGGTACAAGACTTGTGCGTTCCGCTGGGCGTGAAGTTTATTGACCCCTTCGATGCATTTTCGGGTAGGTGGGACCTTTACCAGAGGGATGGTGTCCACCTCAATGACAAGGGTAAAGGTGTGCTAGGCGCGCTGCTCGACCGGCACCTATACAGAATGGTGAGGTCGAGTCCTGGGAGAGATGATGGGCCCCCACCGGGGAGAGATGAGGATGAGCCGGTGGCGGACGTACCTTCGACTGAAGGGTGCGGCGAAGTACAGATGGGTGACCCTCCTCCTACGTTGGAGGGGGCTCAGTCTCCTGTGGAAGTTGCCCCCTCGTTAGTGAGGGGCTCTTCAACTCCCGACAGCCTTGGCTGTTTCGGGAAACGGGTCGTGCTAGGGGGCGGTCAGAATAGGGAAGGCTCCCTCCGTGCAATGCTTTTTAATGCTAGGTCAATTAGGAACAAGTTTCGCGAGCTACGGGCGCTCTTAGCATCAGAATACCAGGATATCGTTGCTATCACCGAGTCCTGGATTCATACTGATCGTAGGGACTACGTTGGGGAGTTCGAAATTCCCGGGTATAGAATGTTTCGCAAAGACCGCACCCGTGGGGAGGGGGGTGGGGTACTAATATACGTCAGAGACACGTTGAGTCCGGTTGACTGCCAGTTCCGGTCGGAACGGGAGCTGCTTGGCGTCGATCTGAACGTGGGAGGGACGAACTATAGGTTAATCTTGGTGTACAGACCTCCGCATCTCCTCCTCGAGGAGGATACAGCCCTGTACACCGAACTCAGTAGCCTGCTAGGGGATAGGGTGTGTGTAGTTTTAGGAGACTTCAACTGTCGCGGCATAAAGTGGGAAAACAGGACTGCCGATGCTGAAGGGAGGAGGCTAGTTGACTTTGCTGATGAGAACTTCCTCACTCAGTGGGTCAACGAGCCTACACGAGGCGAAAGCGTTCTAGACTTAGTATTCACGACCGAAGACAACCTCGTCACTGGCCTCACCGTTGACGAATCGTTGGCGGGAGTGATCACGGTATTATTAGGTTCCGTGTGTGCGTCCCTCGGGTGAAGCGTAGTAACTCGAGAGGCAGTAAGCTCGATCTCCGGCGGGCGAACTTTGTTAGCCTCAGGGATAGCGTAGCAGAGATGGGGTTAGAGGTTGGCGGCGATGTTGAGGGAGTGTGGAGTGCATTCCGGGATGAGTTTATGGTGCTGCAGTCTGCTGCCATACCCTCAAAACTGGTCACCCCTGCTTCAACGCAGCCTAAGTGGTTCAATCGTGGCATCGCTTCGGCTATCCGAAATAGGAAAGTAGTGTATAGGAGGGCGAAGGCCAATCGTTCCCACGAGAACACTGAAGCGTATGTCCGCCTGTGTAGGGAAGTGAAGGCGAAGGTTAGGCTAGCGAAACGTAACGAAGAACTACGGGTGGCAAGCCTCTGCAAGAGGAACCCTAAGGAGTTCTTCAGTTATGTTAATAGTAGAAAGCCTATTAGAAGCATGATAGGTCCTTTAAAGGACGGAAGCGGCGTTCTGTGGACCTCCGACGCGGACATCGCTAAGGTGCTTAATGAGTACTTTGCGGGAGTGTTCACCAGGGAGGATACCCGCGTCATCCCCGAGCCAGCTGTGAGGCACGAAGGTGCTGACCTGGATAGTGTTAGATGTACCGCGACAGTCGTTGCTCATAGAATAGACAAACTGAGCGCGTTTAAGGCTCCTGGGCCAGACCAGTTTCTCCCCAGTGTTTTGCGAGAAGTGCGCGACCAGGTGGCTCCCCACCTGGCTACAGTCTTCAACAAATCGTTGGAGATGGGCCAGGTGCCTGGTGACTGGAGAGAGGCCAACGTGACCCCTATCTTTAAGAAAGGGGATCACGAAAGTCCAGGGAACTATCGTCCTATTAGTCTCACTTCAGTTGTAGGTAAATTATTAGAAAGGATAATAGCTGATAGAATCGTTGACCATTTGGATTCCTACAAGCTGCTTGGGGACTCCCAACATGGGTTTAGACGGCATAGGTCGTGTCTCACCAACTTGCTCGAGTTTTTCCACGTCATGTTGAGTGAGTACGATAAGAGTAGGGCGATTGATATACTTTATCTCGACTTTCAGAAAGCCTTTGATAAGGTACCTCACCGCCGGCTAATGGCGAAAGTGCGCGCGCTGGGTATCGGTGGGGAAATAGGTAGGTGGATTGAAAACTGGCTAAGGAATAGGCGGCAGAGGGTGGTAATTAAAGGGGCTAGTTCGGGTTGGGCCTCGGTCACTAGTGGGGTTCCTCAGGGTTCCGTTTTGGGGCCACTGTTGTTTACCATTTACATAAATGATATCGACGGTAGCATCGTCAGTCGGATCGCCAAATTCGCTGATGACACCAAGCTTGGGGCCAATGTTGGGACGCCCGAAGCGATCGAGGAACTGCGTGCGGACCTAGGTAGGATAGGAGAGTGGTCCGAAAAATGGCAAATGCCGTTTAACTTGGGTAAATGCAAAGTGATGCACATTGGCTACGCCAATCCCAAGTCGGACTACTCGATGTTGGGCAGTAATATCGAGGTGACTGATTTAGAAAAGGACTTGGGTGTGCTAATTAGCAGCGACCTTAAGTTTACGAAACAGTGTGTAGAGATGGAAAAGAAAGCCCAGAAACTATTGGGTTATATCAGGAGGCAATTTCAGTTTCGGAACAAGGAGATTGTGCTCTCACTGTACAATTCCCTTGTTCGGCCGTACCTGGAGTATGCTGTGCAGTTCTGGTCGCCCACCCTCAGGAAAGATATTGAGAGGCTGGAGCGAGTGCAGGCGAGGGCCACAAAGTTGATCCCTTCCGTTTGGCATATGGGCTACAATCGACGGTTACGCGCCCTGAACTTGTTTTCGCTTGAAACTCGGAGGCTGCGCGGTCAACTGATCGAGGTTTTCAAGCTCTTACGAGGGTTCAACGATGTCGATTTTAGAAGTATGTTTAGTTTAAATGATAACCCAACTCGCAACAATGGTTGGAAGTTGGATTTGAAACGGTTTAGGACTAGTGTGTGTGGGAATTACTTTACGTATAAGATCTGTGACACATGGAACAGGTTACCTTCGGAAGTTGTGAACAGTTCCTCTGTGGATCAGTTCAAGAAAAGGTTAGACCAAATTTTGCACACTCTTTGAGTGTGTAGAAAATTTTCCGTGGCACCCGTTGCCATTGGTACCTCCTCGGTATGGGCCGCAAGGCCTTTTGAGGTACTTCTTTTCCTTGTAACTCCTTGTAACTCTCTCTCTCTCTCTCTCTCTCTCTCTCTCTCTCTCTCTCTCTCTCTCTCTCTCTCTCTCTCTCTCTCTCGCTCTCTCGCTCTCTCTCTCTCGCGCTCTCTCTCGCGCTCTCTCTCTCGCGCTCTCTCTCTCGCTCTCTCTCTCTCTCTCTCTCTCTCTCCTCTCTCGCGCTCTCTCTCGCGCTCTCTCTCTCTCGCGCTCTCTCTCGCGCTCTCTCTCGCACTCTCTCTCGCGCTCTCTCTCTCTCTCTCTCTCTCGCGCTCTCTCTCTCTCTCTCTCTCGCGCTCTCTCTCGCGCTCTCTCTCTCTCTCTCTCGCGCTCTCTCTCTCTCGCGCTCTCTCTCTCTCTCTCTCGCGCTCTCTCTCGCGCTCTCTCTCGCGCTCTCTCTCGCGCTCTCTCTCGCGCTCTCTCTCGCGCTCTCTCTCGCGCTCTCTCTCGCGCTCTCTCTCGCGCTCTCTCTCGCGCTCTCTCTCGCGCTCTCTCTCTCTCTCTCTCTCCACAGGGGGTATAAGGGTTATGCACATTTCTTCTGGATGTTGTAAACTTTATACTTGGGGTGTGACAGCCCTCCGGTCCCAAGGCTTGGGATTCTAGAGAAATTGGCTGCCAGTTCCTTTAGGTTCTCTCTCTCTTTCGGGAGGGTGGGTGAAGTATATTGTACAATCCTGTCCCGTGGGTTACTAGGACCCCATCCCATCCCTACTTTGTCCTTTTAGCTACGTTAAGGATGTTCTCCTCTGACTGCAAAAAAAAAAAAAAATTCTTAGTATTAAGTCTTTTTCTCTTCTTTTACTATTAAGACCCTACTGCTACCTCATGCATGGGAAGAGAGGCTTTGGAACCTCTATAAATAACACCATTTAACGCTCATAGGTTGTGAGAGACTGGGATGGAGGGGTCCCAGGCATGTGGGTGCGATGAATGGAGTGTGGCTAGTGCCCCGTTAAGCCCATTTCTAACACGTAATGGCCTGACCAGCCCCCTGCGACCGTTCTTTGGTGACCAATTGATGGTGCTTGGCTGTACTGCTCTGAGGTGAGAGAGCTTTACTGCCCAGCTGGCTGCCAGGCCAGCATAAAGTCCCGGGTGTAGCCTCTGTGTCTGGTGGGATATCCTTTGAACACTGGATTCTAAGAGTCTGGCCACTTGTGAGTGACTAGTAAGACTTAGTAAGGGGCTGCATCTCGCTGTTGCTCCTGGCGGGAAATCCGTGATGCCTCTGTCGCTAGCCCTGTTCAAAAATCAACTTTTTCTTATTTTCATAGGTTTCTGTACTTTTTCCCATGCTTTTTGACCTGAAAAGGCCGAAAATCACAACCATTTTGACCTAGGTTGTTGGGAAGCATTGCCGCTTGGAGCTTTAAGTTTTCTGCCTTGAAATCGGCCAAAAGCACCAGTTCCGGGGTCCCTTGAATCATGTTTTGCACTATAACTTTTTATCTAAACAAGATAGAGCAACAAAATAGGCACCAAATTAAAGTGTTTTTAATCCTCTTTCTAACTTATACAATTATGATAGTCTTGGAACAAGAAATGGCACATTGGTACATACAAAGATTTCAGAAATATCACAAAATTCGTTTTCTCACACCTCAGCAGACAAGGTGCCTTATTCATGACACAAATTTGAGATTAACATTTTGTCACAAGTCTAATTGATCAAGAAGTGAAAGCATTACATGATGATTAATTTCATAATGACATTTACACAGTCAGTTGTTGAGAGTTTGTTTCTTGAAGCTGTCAAAGCAGTGTCTGTTGAACTCCACAGCTTGAAGGAGATAGTCCCTTTGCTTGGCATCTGTTGTTATGACATTTGCAAAGTCGCTCATCATCTTGACACCACGTTCAGCAATGACATTCACCGCTTTCAGATTCTTAACATAGTCCAACGCTTTTTTGTAGTCCTCATTCTGTGGCCAAGATGTGACAGGTTCCAGAAGACACTCGGATCCAATGTTCAGTGTGTCCAGCAGGAAATGTGATTCTGGGCCAATGAGATCAACCAGGGTGGTCTTAGCTGTGACTCTCTGGAATAGAGGCTTTCCTGTTCTGAAGCTGTCTGGCTTCTCAGTGGCATGTAACTGGGCATCAATGTCGTGCTTCAATGTGTCACTCAATCTACTGCTGAACAGGGCAAATGGCACGACTTCCTGCGTCAGGTACCATTTGTGGTTTTCCATCTTATTAAGTACTGCATCAGCAAGCTCTGGGTCAGTTTTCTTGTACTTCAACATGTCCTGGATTAGACTTAGATCATTCACGGGAGCATCTGCAGCAGACATTGACATCATCCATACAGGAGTGTAGAACAGCGCAAGGAAGGTGTTGAGTCTTTCCAGCTTTGATACAGTGTCTTCGTCGTACTCAAGTTGATCTGCAAACATCAGCATTTTCATGGAGTACAGGTTTCTGGCCATCCATCTGGCCTGATGAATGGCGCCTGGTCGACTCCAGTGAATACCTCGAGGAGGCGTTCCTCCAAGAACAATGACTGTCAGTTCAGCCATTTCCCTGTAGTCAGCTCTTGGAAGCCTTTCTGCTGTTAGAATGTCTTGGAGTATTTCTTCACTGTTCTTCTTTTCCTTCAGCCATTTGCTGTTGATAGCCAGCATCTTTGGGTTTTCCTTGGACAAGTCCGTCCAAACATCCTTCAGATGCTCAAACCAGGGATTATCTGGCCCCTTCACCTTCCCAAACTGCTCCTACTAGGATTTCCAGGATGTGATGTCGACAGGCCAGATAAAACACCTTTTTGTTCAGCATTTTCTCTAGCAGTTTGGCAGCTCCTCTGTGAACTCCACTGTTATTGGATGTAGTGTCAAAAACAAGGGCAGTAACATTATCCGTATGTTCCCATGTCTCCAGTAAATCCATTGAAGCCTCAGCCTGAGCTGTGCCAGAAGAATTGTCGATGACAGGTACTCCCAATAACTTTCCTTCAGTGTATGAAGGTGGACCAGATACTAGCACAGCTAAAGTCTCTGAGGTACTTCCAGGTTCACTGCCCAAGACATCTTTGAGCAACTTTCCATCCCAGTGTAAGGCAGCGTACTGTGGGGGGGTTTTCACAAAACTTGGACATGTGACTCTGGCTGATATTATACCTGGACAGCATTCTGTTGCGACGTGTTGTTGAGGTTGAGATGACGAAGTTATCCAGATCAGCCTCTCCAGCTTTCAAGATGGCAGAAACCATGGCAGTAACTTGATTGTCTGATAAACCAAGATGATCAGCTGTATTGCAGATGACATCACATTCCATGAACTTCCTTGGAAACGTCAAAGTCACACTAGTCACAGTGTCTTGATGGTGAGAACATCCAGGACGAGGCTGATGGTAATCCATGTCCTCTGTGTTAGCGTCGTTGTCATTTGAGTCACCCCAGGTAATGTCATCCACATGAACAACTGCCTCCTGTTCTGCTGCAGCTGTAAAATAGTACATGTTAAGACAGTAATTGTTAAGTACATGCTAAATATCGCAATGGAGTAAAACTTAAAACTTTTTGTGACGTTCAAAGTAATTAGTTTTACCTTGTTCTTGTCTATGCTGCAGTCTCATTCCTCGCTGCTTGCTGCAGGGATCTTGTCTCAAAAATCTTGTCATGACCAGACATATGACCTTTCCTCTCAGTCTTTTGGTCTTCGTAGAACCTGATATCCTCATCTTTCTTCTCTCTGGATAACAGTCTGTTGTTCTGTATTTCCTGGATTGCATCTGGAGCTCCTATATCGAACAGGCTGTCTAATTCCAGCACAAATGCTCCTCTTTTTCCTCCAGGGTTACTTGCTCTTCCTTTGCTTTTCACCAGAGCACGATGTTTCTCATGTAGTTTCATGAAATGCTTCATTGCGTTGTACTTGGTCATTGTCTTGATCCTAGCCATCTGCCAGAATGGGATGATAGATTCAACTGTTTCATATGCAAGGTCTTGAACCATGGGCCTCCCTGCATTTTCCGGTAAATTCTGAAGATTAAGGAAATACTGGAACACCTGTCTGTTGGTGGGAAGCTGGGAACCACTGATAAAAGCTGAAGGGTATCCAACCAGGAAAGTTTCAGTGAGAGATCTGGTAGATGGCCCAGTTGACACCTGCCTGTGGACAGTATGTGGAGGTTCTGAGATATCAACTGTGCGCCCATGGAGCTCCCTCAGCTCCTTGCTTAATGCCATTGTGAAGTTGTAACTTGTAGATGGTTTTCTAGATTCTGATTGAGTTTCTGTTGTTTCCTGAAAAATGATAGATAATAATTATTATTATTATTATTAATTATTATTTATTTATTATTATTATTATTATTATTATTATTATTTATTAATTTTATGCTCTTTCATTTGATACCTAATTTGTTGCTCTATCTTGTTTAGATCAAAAGTTAAAGTGCAAAACATAATTCAAGGGACCCCGGAATTGGCGCTTTGGCCGATTTCAAGGCAGAAAATTTAAAGCTCCATGCGGCAATGCTTCCCAACATCCTAGGTCAAAATAGTTGTGATTTTCGGCTTTTTCAGGTCAAAAAGCATGGGAAAATGTACAGAAACTTATGAAAATAAGAAAAAGTTGATTTTTGAACAGGGCTACTGCGTTGCGAGTGTTTGTCAGTTGGTAGCTGCAACACATTTGGGACTGTCCAGCCCTGGGGAGACCTTTGGTTGGTGCAGCAGCAGCGAGAAGTGTAGTCTTCTGGAAGGGATGAACGTCACTTGCAAATAGGTGGATGCGTCTACGTGCAGAATAATTCAACCCCCCCCCCCCCCCCCCCCCCCCCCATACTGGTCACAACGTTTTTGATAGTTTTTTCATTGCTAGAACGCTTTATCTTATTCAGAGTTCGAAAAAAAAAAAAAATAAGTTACAATGACTGGACTGCAAAAACTGAAGGCTGAATGTGCAAGGTGTGAAGTAAACCGGTGGGTGACAAACTTCAAAGAAGCCTGCTTCGCGAAGATCAACCACTCCAGTATGTGTCGCTTTTGCGAACTCATGCGGTTTTACGAGAAGCTAGAGGAGAGGGTCCGGCGGCTTGAGTCGTCCAGACCAGCTGTTGGAGGTGTGGCAGTCACTGATGGGGCTGCGCCCTCCACCCTGGAGCTCATTGATAGGATAGCTGCCATGGAAAGGCGGTCCTGCGATGGACTGGACAGGGCTCGGGACTGCGGAGAAAGGGTAGAGGTGCAACTGGGGACTAGGGTACAAAATCAGTGTGAAGAATTGCCAGCGACCCACGTGGAATGCACGGAACCACGGCGCGAGGTGGAGGGCGTAAAGAAGGGGCTGATAGAGAAGAGTGGGAAGGGGTCGATAGAGAAGGGTGGGAAGGGGGCAAAAAAAAAAGGGTGGGAAGGGGCCTACTGATGGCCCAAAGAAACTGAAGGATGTAGCTTCGGTTGGGGTGGGTCAGCTGGTGTAACTGCGTCTATGGGTGGCGACAGGTTTCGAAAGGTCTCGGGCAAGAAGGCTGCGAAGCCGAAGCCTGAGACACCAGTTGCCCCTGTCAGGACCTCCAACTGCTTTAGTCTCCTGTCCTTGAAGGAGGAAGACACCATTTTGATTGGGGACTCGCAGATCAGGGGCCAGGAGAAGTACTTTGCTTCTGCAAACCGGGATGGGGAACCTGGGTGGGGAACGGCGCACTTAAGGAAGGAGGTAGAGAAGGTGCGCATGGCTAGTCGGAGGACTGCGATCGTTGTCCACGCTGGTGGCAATGACGTGTTCCTCAAAGGTGGTGGGGTAGGTTAGGGTGTGTCAATTTGGGAGGTGAAAATTAATTTTTGCCAATTCCTTCACTGAGGGGTTTTAAAAATATGTTTTTGGATGTGAAGAATTCAAATCTGCTATTATTTTTGTGATTGCTCAACACTTAGCTTGGTAAATCTACGTTTGATTAAAAAGCATATAAATTGCTCTCGGAAAACAACATTTATTAATTTTAGCTTCTCAAAATGTCAGGTAATGCTATAAAAATGTTAGTTTCTCTGCATAAAACATATCCTAGTAATCATAAAACATATCCTTGTAATCATAAAACAACATTAGAAAGTAATGACATCAGTAAAAAAAAAATATTTAAACAAGTTTCATCAAGTCTTGCTTTGATTCGTTCTTGGACATCAGCTGCCGACTTGCTTCTTGGCCTCTGATATAGCCCTCACGTTTCTCATGTGTATACACCCTGCCTGCTGCCTCTGTGACTTGTTTCACACACCTCTCTATTAACCCTTCGGATGCGCAATTCCTGACAGTGTACTTTCCACCTGTGCGCAAAAAAATCAGGAAATTTACCCATTTGTTAACGTAAAATAAATCAAGTCAAGCACCATTTTGTTAAATTATTTTTGTTTCCCTTAATAAATAAAGATTTTCTCTTACAAACTAAACATTTTCTCTTACAAAATAAACAGAATTTAGTGGGTAACTTGGGAATATGGTTGAGTAGAATTTTATGAAAATTTACACGTTTTCAAGCGTTTATGTTCAGTCTTGCATGAGAAATTGGGGGAATGAAACGTGCAAATGATCCACTAGGACATTCTGGAGCGATTGTAAAGACACTTTTAGCTAAATATTTGAATAAAGGCCACATTCTGTATACTGACAACTGGTATACGAGCCCATTACTATGCAAATATCTGCATGTAAATAAAACAGGATCTTGTGGAACTGTAAAGGTAAATAGAAAAAACATGCCCAAGTTTCACCCAAGTAAAAAAGGAGAGTGCCATCTGATGGAATCAAAACCTTTATTAGCACTAAAATGGACTGATAAAAGAGATGTGCATATGCTAACAACAATTCACAGTGGAAGCATGATTGACTCAGGAAAGGTTGATCGTCGAACAAACGAAATAAAATTCAAACCAGATGCTGTTGTGGACTATAACAAAAATATGCATCTGGTGGACAAATCTGATATGCAAATTAGCAGCGTAGAATGCGTTAGGAAAACTGTGAAGTGGTATAAGAAGGTATTCTTTCATCTTTTGGATATTTCTCTTTACAATTCCTTTGTACTCTACAAAAAACTACGAAAAAGCAGATTTCAATGAGAGAATTCAATCTTACATTAGTCTCTCAACTACTCACGAAGTATGCTCAAATAACATCCCCACATCCTGGAAGACAAAGTGTGAGACCAAATGCTCCTGACAGACTTCTCTCAGCTAATTACATTGAAAAGCATCACCTGGAACAAGTTCCACCAACACCATCTCGACCTGTAGTCAACGACAATGTCATGTATGCTCACATACAACACAAAGAGAAAAACATGTTAGAAAAGTTTCTACTTGGTGTCCGGAATGCAAAGTTGCATTGTGCCTTGAGTGCTTTGTTCTCTACCACACCTGTGCCAACTACTAAATACTAAATTCAGTAAAAGTGTAAAACAATGTTGTAAATAAGTATAATGGAAAGTGTAGATTTATCAAAATAATATTTATTTCATGAACAATTATTTTCCAAAAGGACAATTATTTTATAAGGAGTTTTTTTGAAAAGGAATAAAAATTATTTTTCAAGAGGACAATAAAATGTATATTCTTCAAAACTCAAATGTAAGTATAATACTTGCTCGTTTGTGTACATGTGCGCATATGCATACATGCATGTGTGTGTGTGTGTGTGTGTTGCGGATGGTTTATGAATATATCTGAGTCATAGATTCTTCAAAACTCAAATGTAAGCATAATACTTGCTTGTTTATGTGTACATGTGTGCATATGTGTACATGCATGCATGTGTGTATGTGTGTATGTTTGTTGCGGATGGTTTATGAATATATCTGAGTCATCAATAGCATTAAAATGCAAAATCATTTATTTTTATTGGGATTTTGTGCGAAAACATAAAAAAAATAACGCGATCATCATATGATGCTGGGAGCATTCTTCCGACAAACTTCCTGAGCATCATATGAGGATGGGAGCAGCGTAAGTGTTAACTGAGCATGACAGGGCCACTGTGGAACTTGCATAGGCTTGTCAAAGAACTTCTTTACTTCCGCTGTAGTCAGTTTACATGTCAAAGGAGGTTCAAATACCCCGTCAGACCAGTCTGTCAGCTCCAACATGGAAGAAGCACTGGGATTGATGGAAGGTGTCTTCCTGGGACGTACAGAAAGATCTCCAAGTGTGTCATCATCTCCACCCCTCATGTCAACAATCTTTTGGACACCAGCTCTCCTCTCCTCACTGTCATCTGAGCACAAGAGTGTGTGGATTATCATTTCGCTGAATGCATACCATGCTGAGCGCTTGATGGTTGGCAAAACAGCATCCACTACAGCCTTCTTTTGCAGCCCAACTAGCCGCAGCTGAAACAAGATGTGGCGTGGGCCTTCCACCCAAGTGTGTTTTACTTTGATGTTGAACCAACAGGGGTAGTACACACCAACAATGTATTCCACTATCAGTCTTAAGTTGTTGAGGGTTTTGCCTTTAAGGCCATGTTTTGAAACCCATACGGTATGCGACAAAGCCTGTTTGCTGTTGTCAACCACCTTAAATGGCTCACTGGACCAATTTCAAGAAGGGCCAGATCTGTGGGAAGTTCTCCTGTCCTTATGGCCTGTGTGATCCTATACCCGTACGCTTGATCAGTAGAGAGATCCTTTACGACATTGTCACTCAGTGAAGTAAGAGGCTCTCCAATTGAGAGTTTGGTGAATGAAGGATCAATTTCAAGTTCGGTTGCAGTGTCTAGCATCTTGCCAATGTTACCTGTCCACTTGTTGTTAGACAAGGTCTTCCCATCCAGTGCTGTGATCAAGTGTCGCAGGGGTAACTCCTTAGTGTGGAGGGCACAAACCAACCAGATCAGCTTACGGCAAAGCTTGACCTCTACCCAATGCATGGAACCACCCTCCCAGCCAGTGTTAACATTTGTAGAATCACCTCCAATGGCCTGCAGGCTTTTATCAGTGCCCTTCTTCTTCATGAAATCTACAAGATTATCAGCAATAACTTCAGCAGGTTTTTTTCTCGTTGAGCCTTTCTCAGGAGTGAAGTGGTAGAGATATCTTCCACCTGGCTCACTGCACACAGAATAATGCTCTTCTTTGATGATGCTGGGGAACTGATGATCTGAATTGTCTGCTTTCAGCATAACTTTAGTTGTATCTTGATGGCCGTCAAAGAAGATGCAGGGTCATTCTCTGTCAGATCAACCAGTGCCTAACACCCTCATCTCTCAGATTTTGCTGAAATTTGGTTTATAGGGAGTTTGTGGGCCCTGAATCCATTTCTGAAATTATAAGGTCAATCCGACCAACGGTTCAAGAGATATGACCTCGGGAAATTTGAGGTCACTTGCGAGGTCACTAACATTTGGCGACCCATAACTTGGGTAATAATGGTCACAATTATATAAAAGTATATATATTTAGAATCAGAAAACGACAAGGAATCCAAATATGCAAGTTTTAGAACTCTAGGTTGAAAAATAAAAAAGTTAGACTGTAACCAAAATTTGAGGTCACGATTTGACCTCTGGGGTATCAAATGAGAATTTTTTTTTTAAATGTAAAAAATGAAGGCATAGGCATTGGCTATTAGAATCAGCAAAAAATGTTTGTTTATGTTAGTATTTTTCATGTAACTAACATATAAGTGAACACCATATTCATAAGTTGTGCGTCAACTCTACCTATTTTTTTACACTTAAGCTCATAATTTGACCTATAGAAATTAAAATTACATTTTTTTATAGATATAAAAACAAAGGCAAAAAATGTAAAATTGTATTTCACTGCTAATCTACACTGGCAATAATAGTTATAATAGTGAAAGGGGAAGACCTACTTAGAGGATTCATGTGCTAGCCTAATACAATTTTTGCATGCTCGATGCTCTCATCAATTTCTTTTTGTGGAAAAATGTATTGAATTCTGCTGCCTCCTCTTAGGGTAGGACAACTCATTACAGTTAATATATGATGTCCTGGCACTGCACATGAATCCTTGTTTGATGGATAATAATATGCACTTGATCCTGATGACCCAGAGGGATGTAGAAAGTTCACAGTGAAATCATCAAACTCTTCACAATATTCCTCCACAATTCCATACCAAACTTGCATGTCATAAATGCAGCCAACATACTCTCCTGGTTTGACACATTTTAGGTTACCAAGCATTGCAGGTTCATTAGTAAAATGACTTTTCCTTATTCTTTTCTTTTCTCCAATGCCACTTGAAATGGGATACACCATCAGTTCTTCCTTGTTTAGGGGAACAAATCTATGATATTTCTGAGTTCCAGGAATAGCCCTACTATCCTTGAATCGATGTTCCAACCGTTCTTCTGCATCTTTCAAATCAGCTGTAGTTACAAAGAAAAAATTTATCTTCTTGCTCAAGTTTTCTTCACGAAACACGTGTTCTGGTGTAAGAATTTGCCTCTCTGTAGTTCTCTGCAAACTGGCACGAGCAGTAGGATCATTCTCTGTCAGATCAACCAAAAAAAATTGAAATTAACACCCTCATCTCTCATATTTTGCTGAAATTTGGTTTATAGGGAGTTTGTGAGCCCTGAATCCATTTCTGAAATTATAAGGTCAATCCGACCAACGGTTCAAGAGATATGACCTCGGGCAATTTGAGGTCACTCGCGAGGTTACTAACATTTGGCGAGCCATAACTTGGGTAATAATTGTCATAATTATATAAAAGTATATATATTTAGAATCAGAAAATGACAAGGAATCCAAATATGCAAGTTTTAGAACTCTAGGTTGAAAAATAAAAAAGTTACACTGTAACCAAAATTTGAGGTCACGATTTGACCTCTGGGGTATCAAATGAGAATTTTTTTTTTAAATGTAAAAAATGAAGGCATAGGCATTGGCTATTAGAATCAGCAAAAAAAAGTTTGTTTATATTAGTATTTTTCATGTAACTAACATATAAGTGAACACCATATTCATAAGTTGTGCGTCAATTCTACCTATTTTTTCACACAAGTTCATAATTTGACCTATAGAAATTAAAATTACATTTTTTATAGATATAAAAAACAAAGTCAGAGTTCTTGACTAATAGAAACAATCATAAAAAGTTTGTTTATGTTGGTACTTTTCATGTAACTAACTTATAAGTGAACACCATATTTATAAATTGCTTGTCATTTCAAGGAATTTTTATATCTTAGCTATCAATTTGACCTCAAGCTCCAAGAATTTAATAAAAATTGTATTTCACTGCTAATCTACACTGGCAATAATAGTTATAATAGTGAAAGGGGAAGACTAAGCTCACATGTAGCCTAAACAAATCTGTTGAAACATGTTGCTACTTGTCTAAGTGCAGAATCAACACATAGTTGCAAAATTCCTTGTCTACAGGCTAGTACAGTTCCAGCCAGCACTGTGGGTGGCTGGTGGGTATGGTGTTTTAATGAGCCTCAGAGACTATCAAGGCCTAAAATATTAAGTGTGTATAGCTATATATTTTCTAAAAAATATATATTACCTAATTGTAAATCCTATATCTTTACAGATCAAAATACAATGGTTTGGCACTTGAAATACTGCCAGGACCCTATTCAAAAACAAGAAACGCATAACAATCAATCTTAGAAAAGTGACTGATGTACTTGTTGAAAAATGTGCTGGAAGAGTGAAAAAAGACTCATTGTTGTGTGTGAACTGCTGGACACTGATAATGAAAAACCCCACTATACTTAGTACCACTGAAAACAACGAGTCTGAGCAGGATTCAAATGAATCATCTACTATCAGTGGCTTGAGTAACATCTCTTCAATTCAAGATCTGGACAATGACAGTGATTGCTTGATAAAGGAAAATCCTTCAACTTCAGTTGAACCAGTTCTAGCATTTCTGGACCAAACACCAGTTAAAAAAAGTAAGTAATAAATTAATATAATAACTTATACTTTACTACAAGGTCTGTTTGATCTACTATATAGCCAATTATATAGCATTTAAGGTACTATAATTAATATTTAATTACTAATATTCAGGTGTGTGAAACCTTTTTTTCTGTTCTTTTCAGAAGGGCTGTCATTAAGCCAGAAAAAGCGCAAGGCTCGTGGTAAGCTATCATCTGCTCAGAAACACCTGAAGGAGAGGCTAGAACTCAGTTATGGTGTTCAAATTACTGAGGAGGTAAGTGATACTTCAAAACCTGAAACTAAATCTGAAAAACATCTAGACAAATTAATGAATGAATTGAAACAGTCATTCCTGGAGAGCAAATGTCACCATCACAAACTACAAATATTGACACTCTCACCATACACAATTGAAAAAACAGCTAGTTTCTTTCAAACTACAACATACATGGTGAAAAGAAGCCGTTCACTTAAATCAGAACATGGAATCCTTCCGAAGATTCCACTAATGAGCAAAGGAAAAGTGATATCTGAAGAACACAAAGATATAGTTAGAAGATTTATGAGTCAGAAGAGGTTAGTCGTATGTGTCCTGGCCAAAAGGATTGCGTGAAAGTTATCAGTGCTGAAGGTGCAATGAAGGTGCAAAAACGATTGGTCCTCGGGAATTTAAGAGAGATGTTTGAACTATATAAAAATGATGAAAAGAATCCCAAAATAGGATTTTCCACATTTGCAAAATTACGGCCATCATATTGTGTGCTTGCCGTAGTGGTGGGACTCATTCTGTCTGTGTCTGCACATACCATCAAAATCCAAAATTGCAGCTGGCTGCATTGGGAGAAAGAGGTCTTTCATACAAGGATCTTATGGATTACAGTGTCTGCAGTACAGAAAGAGAGACTTGCATGATGTAACTTTGCAATGATTGCCCAAGAGAAGAGGGTGTCCTGGATTTTCTTGAGTTACTTGACAGTGTGAAATCAGCTCCAAATGAAATATCTTACAAGCAATGGGTGACTGTTGACCGTTGTACAATGGTTGATAAGGTGGAGCCACTTCATGAATACTTATCATCCCTAAGCATGAAAATATCCTGCATGGTTCGTCATCACTTTGTTGCTCAGCAACAATCACAGTACTTCAAGCAGTTGAAAGAAACACTACCACCTCAGAGCGAGGTAGTTATAGTAGGTGATTTCTCTGAGAATTATTCTTTCATTGTCCAGGATGCTGCCCAAGGGTTTCACTGGGACAATTCACAGTGTATAGTCACCCTTTTGTCATCTATTATAGATCATCTGCAGACCAGGAACTTAGCCATTTTAGTGTCTGTTTCTTATCTGCATCACTAAAACACAACACTATAATGGTTTACTCATTCATATTGAAGCTTATGACATATGTTAAATTCAGATGCCCACAATTGAAGAAGGTGCACTATTTCTCAGATGGATGTGCTGGCCAATATAAGAACAGATACAACTTCACAAATCTCTGTTACCATGAAGAGGATTTTGGTCTGTCTTGTGAATGGCACTTCTTTGCTACATCCCATGGCAAAAATGCATGTGATGGGATTGGAGGAACAGTGAAAAGAGCTACTGCTCGTGCCAGTTTGCAGAGAACTACAGAGAGGCAAATTCTTACACCAGAACACATGTTTCAGTTTTGTGAAGAAAACTTGAGCAAGAAGATAAATTTTTTCTTTGTAACTACAGCTGATTTGAAAGATGCAGAAGAACGGTTGGAACATCGATTCAAGGATAGTAGGGCTTTCCTGGAACTCAGAAATATCATAGATTTGTTCCCCTAAACAAGGAAGAACTGATGGTGTATCCCATTTCAAGTGGCATTGGAGAAAAGAAAAGAATAAGGAAAAGTCATTTTACTAATGAACCTGCAATGCTTGGTAACCTAAAATGTGTCAAACCAGGAGAGTATGTTGGCTGCATTTATGACATGCAAGTTTGGTATGGAATTGTGGAGGAATATTGTGAAGAGTTTGATGATTTCACTGTGAACTTTCTACATCCCTCTGGGTCATCAGGATCAAGTGCATATTATTATCCATCAAACAAGGATTCATGTGCAGTGCCAGGACATCATATATTAACTGTAATGAGTTGTCCTACCCTAAGAGGAGGCAGCAGAATTCAATACATTTTTCCACAAAAAGTAATTGATGAGAGCATCGAGCATGCAAAAATTGTATTAGGCTAGCACATGAATCCTCTAAGTAGGTCTTCCCCTTTCACTATTATAACTATTATTGCCAGTGTAGATTAGCAGTGAAATACAATTTTACATTTTTTGCCTTTGTTTTTATATCTATAAAAAATGTAATTTTAATTTCTATAGGTCAAATTATGAGCTTAAGTGTGAAAAAATAGGTAGAATTGACGCACAACTTATGAATATGGTGTTCACTTATATGTTAGTTACATGAAAAATACTAACATAAACAAACTTTTTTTTGCTGATTCTAATAGCCAATGCCTATGCCTTCATTTTTTACATTTAAAAAAAAAATTCTCATTTGATACCCCAGAGGTCAAATCATGACCTCAAATTTTGGTTACAGTGTAACTTTTTTATTTTTCAACCTAGAGTTCTAAAACTTGCATATTTGGATTCCTTGTCGTTTTCTGATTCTAAATATATATACTTTTATATAATTGTGACCATTATTACCCAAGTTATGGGTTGCCAAATGTTAGTGACCTCGCAAGTGACCTCAAATTTCCCGAGGTCATATCTCTTGAACCGTTGGTGGGATTGACCTTATAATTTCAGAAATGGATTCAGGGCCCACAAACTCCCTATAAACCAAATTTCAGCAAAATCTGAGAGATGAGGGTGTTAGGCACTGGTTGATCTGACAGAGAATGACCCAGTAGCTCTTTTCACTGTTCCTCCAATCCCATCACATGCATTTTTGCCATGGGATGTAGCAAAGAAGTGCCATTCACAAGACAGACCAAAATCCTCTTCATGGTAACAGAGATTTGTGAAGTTGTATCTGTTCTTATATTGGCCAGCACATCCATCTGAGAAATAGTGCACCTTCTTCAATTGTGGGCATCTGAATTTAACATATGTCATAAGCTTCAATATGAATGAGTAAACCATTATAGTGTTGTGTTTTAGTGATGCAGATAAGAAACAGACACTAAAATGGCTAAGTTCCTGGTCTGCAGATGATCTATAATAGATGACAAAAGGGTGAACTGTACACTGTGAATTGTCCCAGTGAAACCCTTGGGCAGCATCCTGGACAATGAAAGAATAATTCTCAGAGAAATCACCTACTATAACTACCTCACTCTGAGGTGGTAGTGTTTCTTTCAACTGCTTGAAGTACTGTGATTGTTGCTGAGCAACAAAGTGATGACGAACCATGCGGATATTTTCATGCTTAGGGATGATAAGTATTCATGAAGTGGCTCCACCTTATCAACCATTGTACAACGGTCAACAGTCACCCATTGCTTGTAAGATATTTCATTTGGAGCTGATTTCACACTGTCAAGTAACTCAAGAAAATCCAGGACACCCTCTTCTCTTGGGCAATCATTGCAAAGTTGCATCATGCAAGTCTCTCTTTCTGTACTGCAGACACTGTAATCCATAAGATCCTTGTATGAAAGACCTCTTTCTCCCAATGCAGCCAGCTGCAATTTTGGATTTTGATGGTATGTGCAGACACAGACAGAATGAGTCCCACCACTACTGGCAAGCACACAATATGATGGCTGTAATTTTGCAAATGTGGAAAATCCTATTTTGGGATTCTTTTCATCATTTTTATATAGTTCAAACATCTCTCTTAAATTCCCGAGGACCAATCATTTTTGCACCTTCATTGCACCTTCAGCACTGATAACTTTCACGCAATCCTTTTGGCCAGGACACATACGACTAACCTCTTCTGACTCATAGAATCTTCTAACTATATCTTTGTGTTCTTCAGATATCACTTTTCCTTTGCTCATTAGTGGAATCTTCGGAAGGATTCCATGTTCTGATTTAAGTGAATGGCTTCTTTTCACCATGTATGTTGTAGTTTGAAAGAAACGCTGTTTTTTCAATTGTGTATGGTGAGAGTGTCAATATTTGTAGTTTGTGATGGTGACATTTGCTCTCCAGGAATGACTGTTTCAATTCATTCATTAATTTGTCTAGATGTTTTTCAGATTTAGTTTCAGGTTTTGAAGTATCACTTACCTCCTCGGTAATTTGAACACCATAACTGAGTTCTAGCCTCTCCTTCAGGTGTTTCTGAGCAGATGATAGCTTACCACGAGCCTTGCGCTTTTTCTGGCTTAATGACAGCCCTTCTGAAAAGAACAGAAAAAAAGGTTTCACACACCTGAATATTAGTAATTAAATATTAATTATAGTACCTTAAATGCTATATAATTGGCTATATAGTAGATCAAACAGACCTTGTAGTAAAGTATAAGTTATTATATTAATTTATTACTTACTTTTTTTAACTGGTGTTTGGTCCAGAAATGCTAGAACTGGTTCAACTGAAGTTGAAGGATTTTCCTTTATCAAGCAATCACTGTCATTGTCCAGATCTTGAATTGAAGAGATGTTACTCAAGCCACTGATAGTAGATGATTCATTTGAATCCTGCTCAGACTCGTTGTTTTCAGTGGTACTAAGTATAGTGGGGTTTTTCATTATCAGTGTCCAGCAGTTCACACACAACAATGAGTCTTTTTTCACTCTTCCAGCACATTTTTCAACAAGTACATCAGTCACTTTTCTAAGATTGATTGTTATGCGTTTCTTTTGTTTTTGAATAGGGTCCTGCAGTATTTCAAGTGCCGAACCATTGTATTTTGATCTGTAAAGATATAGGATTTACAATTAGGTAATATATATTTTTTAGAAAATATATAGCTATACACACTTAATATTTTAGGCCTTGATAGTCTCTGAGGCTCATTAAAACACCATACCCACCAGCCACCCACAGTGCTGGCTGGAACTGTACTAACCTGTAGACAAGGAATTTTGCAACTATCTGTGTTGATTCTGCACTTAGACAAGTAGCAACATGTTTCAACAGGTTTGTTTAGGCTACATGTGAGCTTAGTCTTCCCCTTTCACTATTATAACTATTATTGCCAGTGTAGATTAGCAGTGAAATACAATTTTTATTAAATTCTTGGAGCTTGAGGTCAAATTGATAGCTAAGATATAAAAATTCCTTGAAATGACAAGCAATTTATAAATATGGTGTTCACTTATAAGTTAGTTACATGAAAAGTACCAACATAAACAAACTTTTTATGATTGTTTCTATTAGTCAAGAACTCTGACTTTGTTTTTTATATCTATAAAAAATGTAATTTTAATTTCTATAGGTCAAATTATGAGCTTAAGTGTGAAAAAATAGGTAGAATTGACGCACAACTTATGAATATGGTGTTCACTTATATGTTAGTTACATGAAAAATACTAACATAAACAAACTTTTGATACCCCAGAGGTCAAATCGTGACCTCAAATTTTGGTTACAGTGTAACTTTTTTATTTTTCAACCTAGAGTTCTAAAACTTGCATATTTGGATTCCTTGTCGTTTTCTGATTCTAAATATATATACTTTTATATAATTATGACAATTATTACCCAAGTTATGGCTCGCCAAATATTAGTAACCTCGCGAGTGACCTCAAATTGCCCGAGGTCATATCTCTTGAACCGTTGGTCGGATTGACCTTATAATTTCAGAAATGGATTCAGGGCTCACACACTCCCTATAAACCAAATTTCAGCAAAATATGAGAGATGAGGGTGTTAATTTCAATTTTTTTTGGTTGATCTGACAGAGAATGACCCAGATATACCAAATGACATTTTAGAAAGTAGAAGAGCATACGAAAAATCTGTTCTGAAAATATTTTGAGATTTTTTGTTGTATGGTCTTTGGTGACATTTTTCACACTTTGATGGGGTGCCCTGAGTAGGTATATGAAGGAATTTTTCCGAAATGATAATGAATCAAAAAAACATTCCCCTCTCTATTTATATTCTTGCCAAATTTCACTATGATAGGTTGAAAATTCACGATTTTAGAAATTATCAATAATACCGATAATACTATCAGTATTAGCAATTTTTGTAGATATTATTAGCTTATGTTTATAGAAAAATATTTGTAATTCTATAACTTCTGCCCCTATGGACAATATTTTCGGAGATGTACCGTACTGACCTATGGTCAAAATTAGATTGAATAAATCTATTACAGTATGGCATATTCACTAGACAGGTACAGGCGTAATGAATGTTGAAAATATCATAAAAATCTGATGTAGTTAAGTCGGAAAGCATGACAGAATAATAATAATAATTAATAACTAGACAGGCTTGCTTCGCTCACCCATCTAGGCCTTCGCTTCACTCAGGAAAGTAATAAAAATAATTAAAAAAAAGGGGGGTGGTGGAAAATTTTCATTATTGTTCTACACATTTGAATGTGGTATTTAATAGATCTCTTCATGCTGATTCTAAAAATGTATAGTTTTCTAGGTCTACAGTAAGATGTTTGGGAGTTATTGGCCATTAAAGTTAGGTGGTAAAGTGGGGTCCCCAAAATTTTGGGGGCCCATATCTCAAAAACTATGGGTTATAACAGTGAAATCAGCACCCGGAAGAACCCCCTTATGTCAATTTTCATTAAAATCTGGGTTGGAGTGGTGACAAATTTTTTAATTTTTGGGTGATTTGTCCTGGAATGCCCCAATAAGCTCCAAGACGATGTAAATAGGATTATGGAGTGGATGGATAAGTGGCAGATGCAATTTAATGTAGACAAATGTAAAATTTGGATATAGGTTCTCGTAACAACAATTACACGTACACGATAGTTAGTGAGCATTGACGAGGAAGTAGATTTAGGCATACGTGTATCTAAGGATTTAAAAGTTAGGAACCAGTGCCTGGAGTCATGTGCAAAAGCTAATAGGATGTTAGGCTTCATAGCGCGTAATTTCAAATTTAAATCAAAGAATATTATATTGCTCCTTTACAAGTCCCTAGTCAGGCCTCACTTAGAATATGCCATTCAGTTTTGGTGCCTGTATTTGCATGAGGATATTGATAGGTTAGAAAGGGTTCAGTGATGTGCCTCAAAACTAATTCCATCACTATGCAGCAATTCTTACAAAGATAGGATTAAAGAGTTAGACTTGCATTCACTCAAAACTAGGAGATTAAGGGGGGAGCTTATTGAAGTTTTCAAAATCATTAATAAAACTGATAATGTAAATTTTGACATTGTTCATTTTTGATAATAGCAATACTCATAATAACAGATTTAAATTGCATGGCAGATGTTTCATTACTAACATTGGTAAAAACTTTTTTTACGTTTAAAGTAATTGATAAGTGGAATAATCTTCCCACATCCGTCATAGGCATTTTAAAAATATTAATGTTGCTTAAAATAAAACAATTAGCAACAGGAGCTCTGGGGGTAATGGTCTAGGTTTGAATCTGTTGACGATTAATGTCAGTGTGTGATATGCCAGCAACAAAATTATATTAAAAAAAAAAATTAAACTAACACGAACTTAGATGTAGCTTGTAGCGTAAACTAACCCACTTTTTGTTATACTCTTAATACTTTTTTTTTCTTTTCTTATCCTCTCTCTACTTGCATGTCTGTAGTTTGCATGGTATGACAGTATTTGAGTTAAAGCTGTGTTTGCATGCTTTGTAAGCATTTTTATTTTACTACTTTTCATCTTTCACCCCATTCCTATTCTCTTCGACTATTTTCCCGACTTGTCGGCAGTCGCTGGTGGATGATAATGGTGAGTCTCTCTCTCTCTTTTTCTGAATGAATGTTAACCCACGAATGATAGGTTTTACTACTTAACCCCTTATTCTCTTCTTTTAACCTCCTACTCTCTTCTTTCTCTCGTGCTAACCTTAGAGTGGATCTTAGGGTCTTTGTTAGCCTTAGCTTCTGTAGATTATTATTTATTATTATTATTATTATTATTATTATTATTATTATTATATTGTATATTATTAAATATATTTTAAATATAGGTATAATTATTATATTTGTAGTATTTTAGGTGCTCTTCCAATATGTGCTCTACCGCGAAACTGTGATCTACCATATTCCAATACGTGCTCTACCGTGAAACTAGCCTTATAAGGCTAACTAACGAAAATATCATGACAACCTAACCAATCGTTAGGTCAACTATACGCCCTTGACGATTGGTTAGGTTAAGTCGTGATATTTTTGTTAGTTAGCCTTATAAGGCTAACTAACGTACCTGCTGCTAATCCGAATAATCTAAGGTAGATCACGTATTGGAATGTAAATTTTCGCGGTAGAGCACATATTGAAAGAGCACCGTATTTTATAATTACCAGTATATATTTTTTTATATTGTATACTATTACATTATTATATTAAGAATTATTTTACTAAATTAAAATGCTAAAGGTATTTATTACTAGAAAAAGTATCATAAATATGATTCTTAAAATGGCTCATAATTTTCATAGCACTGATATAAATTTGATACTGGAAATCTTTTCAACTGTGTGTGTGTGTGTGTGTGTGTGCGCGCACGCGCAACCTGTAAAACTAATCATATTTTCACTAAGATTTATCAAAAGTGTTTTTAAGTTATTATGAATAAAATGCAAGGTTCCAAACTATAAATAATAGAAAAAGATATTTCAGTTCAAATTTGAGAACCACCCTGATGTGTACACACACACACACACACACACACACACACACACACACACACACACACACACACACACACACACACACAGTCAGTCACCACAAATTTTTGCTGTACAAATGTTTGCTCATGTGAATTAACCTAATTAACACCATTCCCTGTGGATATGAATGGCTTTTGCTGGTATGATCACTATGAATGCACACCCAAATAAACTTGGACCCTACTAATTTGACACATTTGGGGCTCTCCCCTTGTCTGAATTACAGTGGAGTTCTGAAATTTGTTGGATATTTCAACATTCAGTGGTTTACATCAGTGCGTAATTTGACTCTGAAGAAAATGCAAACAAATTTAGGAAACTTGGTGAAATAACAGGGATATTTTGTCAAGCAGTGGTGTAGTTGTAAAATTTTAGGAAGGGTAACGCTACAGGCAAAACTTTAATAGAGTATTTCATAGTTCTAACAATTACTCTATAAAAAGAGTAAAAGTTAATTCAAAAATAAAAAATATATATTTAGTAAATAAAACTACAAATACAGTACATGCTCTAGTTACTTTTAATTTGAATAAAACACACACACATAGATACTCGTATCAGTCGTATGTATACGGTATAATGCAGTTTCATAGTGATATAGTAGATACTACAGTTACATAATAGTGGATAAAAGTCCATAAGTGCTTAGCATTCAGCTATGGCTACTACAGTAGGTAGTATAATGCTACTTCACTGAAATTTTAGGAAGTATAACACTGTTATACCGCGTTACCCCTCGACTACACCCCTGTTGTCAAGCAAGGGGTTTGCACACCTTGCCTTGAAGCCTGATTGCAAGCCTCTCTAGACTAGATGCACAAAGATAATTTTTAGTAAATATATATTTGTGTATGAAGGCATTATGTATGCAAAAAAGTAGCTAGATAAGTGGGAAATTATTTTTTTTTTAGTAATAAATACACACCATATTTGTTCAGTTAACTCACAAATAATTATATTACAATACAGCAATCCCCCGATATGTATGAATTCATTAGCAAGTGAGAAAAATTAATTTTTTAATTCTCAAAAAAAATTAATAAAATTAAAAAATCATCAAAATAAAAAAACACACACACACACACACACACACACACACACACACACACACACACACACACACACACACACACACACACCAAATGTTGTGGTGGGTTGTGCAAACCTGTCATGAAATTTTACATTCCCAGTCATTAGGGTGGCAATAAAAAATGGTCGCAAAATTTAAAATGTGCGGGTGCTCATTTTATTCGGTTTATTGAAAAAACAAATTCTGCCAAATTTCAAGTTCCTAATCTTATTTTAAGTGGTGGTACAAGACACAAAGAACTTTGTGCTCTAGGCTATTGGAAACGAGTGTTCGAGTGAGCTTCAAAGTTATACAAAACAAAAAACTGAAAAGAATGATTCTGATAAGACTCAAACAACCTCAAATAGGACTGCAATAGCTTGTAGTGATCTGATAGATTACAATTATGCCTAATTTTTCTGGCTTCGAATGAACGTGGATTTATTGGCATCAGGGAACATCTTCCGGTGCTGCTCCACAACCTGAAGAACGTATTGCTGTTGATCCTCCTGTGTGGTCAGCACAGCGTTAAAATCTTTCATTAGGGCAACTCCTCTTTCTGCGGGATCATTGACAACACTGATGGCAGAGACGCGCTGTTTCGCTTGTTGAAAATCTTCATCTTCCCACTGCTCTGGATCCTTGGAGAGGAAGGATGTGGGAAGCTGGAGCAGGTGGAAGAAGGCCAATGTGTTCTTCGTGACAAAGGCTGCCAAAGAAAGATGTTCAGCATCTCCCACATCAATTGTCACACGAGGCGAAGGACTCTTCCTTTCTTCATTTTTGAGTGCCTCAACCATGCCTCTTTTCACCGCGCTGCTGAGATATTCATCAAAAAAGGCCAAAGCGACCAACTTTTCACTTAAGTACCAAAGATGGCTAGTGATCCCTTTCAAAGTGGCCTCTGCCACGCGTCGGTTAACTTGTCTGTACTGCACCAGCTTTTGTATCAGCTCCAAGTCCAACCACGGAGCATATCTGGCTACTGGGGCATTGAACCAAACTTTAACGTAAATCTCTGCAACAAAGAGGCAGAAGTCAGTAACACCCTGGAGCTCCTGGTCCGTGAGTTTCCCCAAGTTCCGCAACTGGTGACGGTACAAGAAGATCTTAAATGCATAGATGCATTTTGACATCCACCGTGTCCTGTGGAGGGCACCCGGAGTTTGAATATGATTTCCCCATGGTAGATTTATTCCAAGAAATAGCAGTACGAGTTCCAGGAATTCACGGTAATCATCATGAGGCTGCTGAGATCTCAACTGTTCGTGCACAAACTCTGCAACTTTCTCCTTGAATGCGTGCATCCGATCTGCCACCTCACGGTCTCCCTCAGCAGAAAGAAACGAATCCTTTACAATCTTTGGCCACACCTCCGCCAATCTTTGAAAGAGCTTGATCTTTGGTCCCGAAGAGCATGCTACTAAGGCTTCGAAAACTTTTTCGAGAACTATTTCCGCGATGTGGTGATGACAAGCAAGATTGAGAAGTTTCTTCCCGAGCTTCTGCTCAAGGAATTGACAAGCACCGTTCAAGCGACCGGTGTTACATGATGTCGTGTCAAAAGACATGGCTACGATCCCGGGAGATAACTGCCAGTCTTCCAGCATGTCATGCACTGCTGTTGCCTGCGCCAGACCTGTTGATGATGGCAGCTTTGGTATCCCCAACAGCTTCATCACACCTTCTCCTGAAACCAGGACTGGAAGGCGATCGACCTTCTCTTTGTTTGTAAGGTCTGGAAGGAGCTTGCCATCCCAATGAACTGTTAATGGTACCGTGGGGGAAAAGGACCTTCTCAGCTCATCCGCGATGTCTTGGTGGAATTTCATTCGAGCTAGTCGGATTGTCTCTCGATTCAATGCGTAGTGCTCCATACTTTGTCCAGCAGCTGCTAAGGTATTGGCCACAACATGGACTGCCCGGCGATTGGATATCTTTGTGCAGTCCAACGCTTGCGCCAGTTCTTGAGTAACAATCTGATTTAACCCTCTTGATCTTTTCCTCTTGGGAGTGGCAGATGACGTGCCTCCTATTGCTCCGACATTCACCTCATCTTCCTTGTCAGTATCCTCGTTTGTAGAACTGCTGCTCGACTCCAAAACCACGGACCTGTCCATCTTCTGGAGTTCATTCAGGTTCCTTCGTTTCCTTTTCTCTTGCTCACGCTGCCGCATCATTTTGTTCTCTTGTCTAATATACTTCTGATCAACAAGTCCTATAGTTCCTCGACGACCAGGCTCACGCTGCGCAAGAAGAAACTGCTTGTCTTTATTTTTGATGATTTTGAGCGCATCACCATGAGCGCAATCGAACAGGCCTTTCAGACCTAGAAAGACCTTCTCCTTGTCCATCTGGGTTTTGGTATGCCTCGCTCGTAATTTCTTTAAGCTTCTCCACTCAGAATGGAGGTTCTCCAGCTTGTCTTGTGCCCGGTGCGTAGCTTGAGTTGGAAGACTTGCATTCTTCCACATCTGTTCGACCTCTGTCATCACCAGTTGGCTACTTTCTCTGACAGGGTGAGACTCGGACAGGTGAAAGAACAAGAATCGTTCCAGGACCTGCCGCTTGGACTGCAATTTGGCTCCTGTAAGGGCATATGAGTTGGGAGAAGTCTCCAGTAGCCATAAAACATCATTCTTTCTTATTGAGTAGTCACCATTTTTCATCTACCTGCAAAGTATACAAAATAGAGAATTAGTAAGTGACAATGGTGGAAACTTTGTTACTCTTGTACCACCCCCTAATGTTTATCAAAAGTCCTAAAAATTTGCCTGAGTGATTTTCTTGAGGAACTGCACCAAACGCGCCACTGCACTCGCTCCTCCAGGCAACTTGGATTTTTACCCCTATTGGCTATTGCCACCCTACCAGTCATGCACCATCCCCAGCAACAGCAGTGCAAATAAAAACATCAAAAAACACTCATAAAACATACCTTTTAGTACTTTGTGGTATTTCCTTTCTTCTTAGTAACTTCATGTAGCCTATGAGGCAATGAGTCTGCAAGTTTCTGCAAATGTTCTGTAGGTATCTCCTCCCACACTTTCACTGAGGCTGCTTTCAACTTAGGAACTGTGCTAGTGTCAACATCCTCGAGTCATTTTTTCATTATCGACCATAAATTTTCAATGGGATTAAGGTCTCAGCTATTACCAGGCCAGTCTTTAAAATAATCCAGAGCACACAAATCAAACCACTCTTTCACTTGTTTACTTGTGTGTCAGGGAGCACCATCCTGCATGAATGTTCCTGCATTACACTTGTCAAAACATTCCTCCAGATTGTCATACAATAAATCAAGGTACCTTTCACTGTTCATGGTAATGCATTTATCTAAGAAAATTAAATTACCCGCTCCATAATAAGAAAAACAACCCTACAGCATAACTGAATCAGGATGCTTTACAGTCTTCATAGTGTACTATGGGTCGAACCTGTCCAATTTCTGGGGCTGTCTCACCTTCTCTCATTTAGTACCTGATACTGTAAACACACTTTCATCTCACCACAAAATGCACCACACTTTCTCCAAAGGCCAGTCTTTAATTTCCTTAGCAAAACTAATTCATTTTGCTTTGTGGTGGGCAGTCAAGAGAGATTTCTTTGCTGCCTTCCTCGTTGGCAGATTGAGATATCATAGCGAATAACACTGCACAGTTCTTATGGACATGTTACCCAGTAATGCAGGATAAGTTTCCTTTATTTCACATGCTGTTTTTGTAGGTGAGGTATTCAGCTGTCTTTTAATAACATTCAAAGTCTTTTTACTACATTTACGTGTCCAGTCAGACTTTGGTAAATGTGTGAATATCTTATCACCAACTGCCACCCTGCAGTGCTGAAGCCACCATTCAACAGTTCTTTGAGTGACTCCCGTTGTCTCCACTATAGTTTTTGCACCAAAACCAGCCTTATGCAGGGCATATATTCAGGTTTTGTACAATCAACCATGCTGATTTCAGAAAAGAAATAAAAAATTCTGCAATAAGCAGAACACCTCCTTTTTCACATGTAAAAAATACAAAATTCTTGTTAGTTACAGTTGGCAACACTGACTGACATGGTACTTCTGGCAGCTTTCTAATTATTCTCAGTGAGTCATCCCCTGGAATTTCTTAGTTCTATGCTGGCTCGCTTGAGAGAAACAAGTGTTTTTTCTGTGGATGGGGTGTTCAAAAACCCCAAGATACTAATGAAAGGTGCGTTTTGTGATATATACATTATACACATTTCTTTGTTTTATTGTGTTTTACATTGTTTATAAGTTTGTTATATGTCTTAGGGTATATATATATACACCTATGGATATTTATATACATAATACATATGTGTGTGTGCAGTATATTTTTATATATATTGGTGAACTTATTGTTTACCAATAAACCAAGCCTTATATATATATACTCATAATCATATATATTTTTTATTTATAGGTTTGTGTTTTTATTTCAGTGTTCCTGTGTGATACTTGTTGAGTTTTGCTGGTACAATGAGCATGCAAAGAACACAGGGATCTGCCAGCCACATTGTCTTTGGTTCTCCACTATCAGAGCTTCCTCTGTCTGAACTTCCAACCCGTATACAAGTTGCAAGGCATTTCCTCTTCTTGAAGGAGAACAAGTACACCAGCAACAGGGAGATTCTTCCGGAGGTATGCCAAACACTCATTGACCTTTGGAATCGTGCTAACATTCCATCACAGCCAATCAAGAATGTGAAGACCAAGCTGCTCCGATTGATGGAAAAAGGCTCACAAGCATCGAAGCAAGGCAAGCAGGCCACAAATCCAAGAAGTTTGAGGAAAGCCTGAATCAATTGTTTGACATAGCTGTCTGCCAATGCGATGATCTGTCTGCATGCCACTGTGACTGTGAAAAAGAAATGAAAGTTCCACGACGAGAGCATGCCTTTCTGATCAACCAGAGAACCACACGGCTCATGCAGATCAGTCGGGTGGATAAGAATGTGACTCAGATGATGGAGAGAAGGAAGTCAAGAGAGGATCGGATGCAAGAAAGACAAGAAGAAGAGAATAGAAGAAAAATGGAATGGCAAGAGGTAGCATTCTCTGCAGATGTGGTCAAATCAGCTCAAGCAGAAGCAGACTCCAGTGGTGAAAGTGTTGGTGGTGAGTGGATGGGTGATAGTGCCCAGGAGGACAGGAACATCACACCAATTCCCACTGTTGCTTTGGAAGCTGACTGGTATGGTGTATCGAACAGGGCTGCTGCAGCTATCAGCACTGCAACATTGGTTGACTATGGCATCATTAGTTCTGATGATCAGATAAACGTAATTGACCACCACAAAGTATGAAGAGCATGGCAGAAGGTACGGAGGGATCTGAAGGAAGCAGTAACTTACCATGATGTAGAAGTCACTGCTTTATTTTTTGATGGGTGGAAAGACATGACACTTGTCAAAGAGAAAAAGGGGAACAAATGGTACAGCACAAAGAAAGTTGAGGACCATTATATGCTGGTTGGAGAGCCTGGAACCTTCTATCTAAGCCATCTGACACTGGAATGAGGAACTGGCACTGTCATTGCGGATGGACTTCAAAATGCAATTCAAGAAATGGCTATTGCAGACAAGATAATTGCAGTGGGAGCCAACAGCATAGCCACAAAAACAGGGCACAGAAGTGGAACAATACACCTGCTAGAGTGCTGCATGGGTCGCCCTTTGCACTGGTTCATCTGTAGTCTGCATTTAAATGAACTCCCACTGCGCCACTTGTGCAAGGAACTCATCGGCCCAACAGAATCTGCAACTCAATGGAAAGGACCAATTGGCAAAGCTTTGGCCACATGTGAAAGTTTGCCACTTTCCTCTAGAGGAATTCAATGTATTGCTGATGGCCACACTCTCCCGGATGTTGACCTTACTGAATTGAGTCGTGACCAAGCCTACCTCTACAGAATGAAAGGATAAGGACTGGTGTTATTAATGAAGATCTTCTACGAGAGAAGCTTGGACCAATCTCCCATGCAAGATGGGTTACAACTGCCAGCAGAATTTGTCGGCTATATGTAGCGATGGCGCAGCCAAGTGATGAACTGTATTCACTCACACAGTTTGTCGTGTGCCACTATGGAACCATGTGGTTTAGCATCAAGTGCCATCCAAGGTGCACAGATGGCCCAAAACATTTCCTGGAGCAAATCAAGCTGCTACGATTACTGCCACCAGCTAGCAAGACTGTCACATGGCCTGTGATCAGGGCTGTGGAGTCGGAAGCAATTTTGGTGGTGCTGGAGTCGGAGTCGGTAAAAATGTACCGACTCAGACTCCGACTCCGACCTCAATATAAATTTTAATAAAATATGTTTTTGTGTGTGATATTACTGGCAGCTATGGTGGTTAAACCACTTAAATAATAAACACAATGTTTTCCATTTCAGACACTAATGCCATTAATTCATTTTTTCTTTTCAGATAATATTTTTTATTTTTAATGCTTATTTAATTTCGAGTTCTTTCTAAATTTCATAAGTTTTTAACTTTCAAGTCTAAAACCCCTTTCACAATGGCAAAGACACTTCCAACAAAGTCTGCAGTTTTTTAATATTTTACAATAACCACAGATGGGAAACATTTCGTGTGTCAGTGTATGATAGATGATGATGATGATGAAAAATTATGTGAAGCAAAAATCAGTGGTTTTACTGGCTCTGATAAAAATGCACCAACCAGAGCATCAAATTTGAAAAGACATTTGCAGTGTTTCCATCCCAAAATTTTAGAAGTTGTCATTGAGAAAGATAGTAATAAAAACCTTCCAACTACTACAAAGTTAACAAAAGATCAGAAATCTACTGAATGACAAGCAGCACTTACAAGATTCTCTACTACAGACAAAGTTACCGTAACAATAACCACAGATGATGATGCTTCACGTGGTGGTGATGAAATGCCTCTTGTGTAATTATCATCATAGCAGATTTAGAATTAATATACCTTCGGAGTCGGAGTCGGATAGACAAAAAATTGAGGAGTCAGAGTCGGTTTTTTATGTGCTGACTCCACAGCCCTGCCTGTGATCCAAAGAAATGCATATTGGGCTCACCCTGAAAATGTTCTACTGGCAATGCTTGCAGATGCAGATCAAGCAAACTGGAAATTGGCCATCGATGTAATCAAGATCATTCGATGAGCTCCCAAACCTGCTCAACAGCAAGTCAGAGAATTTTGGCCACCAAAGATCAAATGAAGTGCTCAGAATTTGAAAGATTTACTTCCACCAGTGGAGGAGTGCACAATGGAACCACCACTCATGAAGCAGTTCTCTGTCGAATAACTCGATAAGATCACTGAAGAGCCCATTGTTGTCCGGATACCATGTCACTCCCAAGGTGTAGAACGCTGTGTTAGGATGGTAACTGAAGCATCTGGGGCAGCGTATGGAAAGGATTCAAGAGGGTTACATTTGAGCAGTACTTAAATCCCGTGACTTTATGCCATCATTCAAAACTAAACAAGATTTTAATGTATCATTTACTAAATAAAACTCTCTAGTCTACCTACCTACCTACCTACAGTGTATATGTTTATTCCAAAAATAAGTTTTTCTATTTTTCCTGAAAAGCAGTACATTGTAAGGGGTCAAATGATAGCTCAAACCCTAGGAAAGCAAGTGTCCAAAAGTTATGGGTAACGAGCAATTTTCACGATTTTCACATGCGAAAAAGGTGTTGCACTTGTCAAAAAATTTTTTTTTTTCATTTTTGAATTTAGGGAGGTCAATTGTACAAAACCTGAAATGTGCCTCTTGATCCATTACACTTTGCCCAATGAGGCTACACACTAGCGTATATACAGCTGATAGTATCCTGAGCTATAATGTACTTATGTGCCATGTCACTGGGAGATCACATCAGTCTGAAAAAATATGCTTGAATTTAGACACAAGCACTGGAATATTGGCCATTGAACAACTCTCTCCCTTCACACCTGAATGAACATGGAATAACAGTCTGAGCTCCAAGGTGTTGCTACAGGACCAGGCAAGATGCCAGATTAGCTATATATTTATAATTCTACCCATGTGGGCTGGCTGGGAAGGGTATGAATGGAAATGTCAAATGTCATGGTGGGTTTGCATGACCTGCCACCACATTTGATTGCTACTATACATACATACATACATACAGGGTGTCCTCATTATCTGAGGATAATAGGGACCAAGAAATCACCACTAAGTGAATTCACTTAAAGTGGGGACCTAAAACCCATAAAAAATAATGAGAATAAGGTTTAATTGGGACCTTAACACAATAAATGACACCAAAAATTATGGTAAAACATTTGTAAAATACACTTTTTAAACCCTAAAATACACATTTAAACCACTAGCAGTACACTTTGAAGTCATGGTTGCAACAATAGTGCAAAAAATCAACAAAATCAGAATGAAAACACCAGAAAGCCACGGATGGGTTGAGCACTGGCAAAGGTTAGTGAGAGACAGAGTGCGTGGCATTGGGGTTGGGGGTGGAGCATGGTGGTAGTGGAGTGTTGGAGGTAGGGGAAAGCCAACGAGTTTGAGGTAAATTTAAAGTTTTCTGTTGCGCTTCTGCATTCCACGTACATTATCTGCGGAAACCTCTTAAGTGGGGGGAATTTATCCATATGGTTCTACAATTATTTGGCTGCATAAATGCAGGGACTTGGATAATGAATACTGAAGACACCCCCCCCCCCCCCCCCCCCCCCCCCCCCCCCCCCCCCCCCCCCCCCCCCCCCCCCCCCATATATATAATTCACAGACTTCATCCTGACAAACCGAACCAAAGTTGGAAAGGTAGTGAAGTGATTAAATGATACCAGTAGTGTTTTAATCAGACCTCGCAGTGGCTGTCCTCATTCCTCTACTGGTGAAGATAACTATGCTAAATATCATAGTTATGAAAACTTGCCCAGACAAGAGCATAAACTATTCAACAGTTAAAAGACAACATAAAAAAAATATATCACCATCAATCAGGATGTTTTACGTAATGTTCACTGTACTATAGCTTATGTGTTTGAATAAACATGTCAACACCTAAATGACAGGCAATTTTAACATTTATTTACTTCATAACAAATCAAAAATAATCTTGTACTGTAACAAACTTTTGTTTCACCATGTACAAATAAGAATGGGTAAGGGAAGGAATTTTTTTTTTTAAGGTCTCTCTCGATGGAACAGTATTTCAATAGTATATTTTCCTTGCACTTTTCTTTGGAAAACCTTTTTCGCAGTTGTACTTATATTCTTTATTATAGATCTCGCAGTACAAAAAATACACTCACAAATTCATTGCTTAAACTCAGTAAAATTTCAAGTTACATGAGAAAAAGGCTCTTCCTATTCAAATTAACCAGCGAACAATACCTGGCTTTTAAGAAGGTCTTTGCATGAGGAGACATTGTTCAAGAATTCAGTTTCTTGAATGGTCTGCATGAACATCTGAAGGGCTCTGCTGATCTCCTGAGGGTTCATGCTGAATTTCTCCACTGCCTGTAATTTATGAAGATATCATTCCACATTTGCGGGATTACAGTTGATTTACAGAGAATTTCACAGGGAAATCTGTAATGATGTTGCTGCCTGTCACTCGATGTTGGTGATGATGGTAGGGGGGTGGGGCAATGACTTGTATAGGCCCAATACGAGAGTACCTGACCTTTTGGAGAGATACAGGGGGTTAATTAGGTCCCTGAAGGCAAGGTCAGATAGGTCTTTAGTGCTAGGTATTACCCCTAGGCACGGTTTAGGTATTAGGATTATGTCAAAAACAATATTTTTGAACACTAAGTGAGAAGAGATTTGTCCTCAGGAAAATGTACCTTTCGTAAAGCTGTGGTCAGAATTTAGTGAAAAGATGGGGTGCATTTCAATGAAATAGGGAATGCTAGGCAGACATGGGGTAATAGTAATAGTAATAGACTATACTATTACAGGATTTTTCAAGTAATGGTAATAGATCATAATTTTTTGGCTGTAATAGTAATAGAAGGCAAAGTAATAGATAATAGTCTATTACTTTTCTATTACACTGGCAATGGACATATTGTGTGAGCAAAGAACTGAAAAATGAACTAAATCTACTCAAACTAAAATAAACATGTACATGAACTAATATTGTGGCAAATTTTTCCTTCAGTAAAGTAAAATTTATCAAGACCTACCTACAGTCTCTGAAATTGTAATGATTTAATTGAAACAAATATTTGTAATTTGGCTGCCACTCAGCCTTATTCTGGATCCATGAGTGCAGAGCCTTCTGCCTCTCAACCTCATCCTGGATCTCTGAATCCAGACACTGCTACATTGCCAGCTCAATACCATCTCACACAGGGTACTCCCCAAGGGGTGTTGGTGAATCGGGATGCTGAGAATACAGTCAGGGGTCATGATGAGGAGGCATCTTGGACAATGGTGGTAAGGAGGGGCCAGAAGTAAGTGACCCCTCCAAGAACTGCAACCACTGCAGTAGCTGATGGTAGTGGTCCCTCTAGGGGGTCTTGTCCCACTCGTGCACTGGCTAGAGGGAGTCAGCCTGTGGCAAAGGTTGGCAGAGAATGCAGGGGTATCATAGGAGCTGCCAAAACAGATCGTATGATGGCTGTACCAACGAAGACCGCAAACATTTTCATCTCAAGATGTCAACCTGATCTTATGGCTGAGGAGCTGCAGGCATTTGTGGAAGATAAAGTGAACCTTCAGGTTACATGTAGGAAAATTGACTCCAGATGGACTACATACAGTTCCTTTCAAGTTACAGCAGTCTGTGATTATCCAGGGGTATTTATTAGGGTGTGACTGTTGCCCTCCAAAAATCAAAAAATGGTCCTACAATGCTGTTCAAAGTTTTAGTGTTGTGTATTTATCTAGGAAACACCCCTGTAAATTTTCTTGGAGATCGGTGCATGGTTGAGCTAGCACCGTCGTACCAGCAAGTATTGCTATTTGCAACCAAACAACTTCTGGTCGATTGGGAGTGTGAACAGAATGTCGTTGGTATGGTTTTCGACACAACTTCATCCAATACAGGTAAACCTATTTCAAACATCAGCGTGAATTTATCACGACATTAATACCAAAATACAGTGAATGATTTAACAGAAATCTGCAAAAAGCATGTGCCTGAAATGGTGGCCTTAAACTACAATTACATTTTTTTTTCAGGACAAAAAACAGCTGCTTGCGTCTCCCTCCAAAAGGAATTAGAGCGTGCCGTATTCTGGTGCGCCTGTCGCAGGCATGTGGGCGAAGTCATCCTAGGTGTTTGCTGGGATTGCTTGAAAGTGGAGGGCTCTTCAAGTCCAAACATAATGGTTTTCCAGAGGTGAGTCATAAGCTTTACAAAATAACAAGGAATATTATTATCTAATGAACAAATTTAGTGGAATTTCTTTTATTAGACTTATAAGATATACTAACACCAAGCAAATGATCAATCATATCAATCTTAATACCCCTAAAACAATATTATAGATTAGTACGAAATACAATAATCCCAATAATTGCATTTCTAGGTTCAAGAACCATTTCTCTCAACTGGCGTACAATGAAAAAAAGAAATACTACTACCCCGCAATGCCTGGAGTGTTTGAGGAGCGCCAGCAGGAGATGGCTGACTTCTTCCGTGAATCTCTAGCCCAACCATTTACACGTGGCGACTACAAGGAGCTGATAGAGCTTTGTCTGCTGCTTGTAACTAAAGGATCCGAGCCAGTGAACTTCACAATGGTCTACCCCGGCGCACTTCACAAAGCAAGGTGGATGACTAAACTGCTCTATACCCTCAAGATTGTTCTTTTGTCAGGCCAGATCAAAGAGCAGTTTCCCAAAGCTGAGGTTGTGACTAAAAGTCAAATCAGCAAGTTAGAACGGTTTGCTGTGTTCACAGTCGCTGTTTATGTCCCATGGTGGATTGTTTGCCCCATTCCAGCAAGTGTGCCACTGAATGTGAATGACTTGAATTTGGTCGAAACCTTGGCTGAATTTGCCCCATATGACGCCACAATAGTTGACAAAGCACGTGTGGCACTCGGTAGACACACTTGGTACCTGAGGAGTTGGCCCCACTGGCTTTGTTCTCATCCCAAGTACAAGAAAGGACAAAAGAGGAGATGAGGAAGGCCCTTCTTTGCCATGAAGGCACTGAAGTTACTAAGAGAGTGAGGCTCAATCATGGGGGCTATGGAAAGCCATATCTTCCCCCTGTCCCAGAAAGTGGCACTTCCCTGGTGGACCTAATTGGGCCTGACTCAAGCTGGTTCTTCACCATTTTAGGCATGCCCTATCAGTTTCTCCACAGTCCAGCCAGTGAATGGGCGGATCATGATGACTACCTGAACATGAAACGGGTTGTGGACAAGCTTCAGGTCGTCAATGAGGCTGCAGAGCGTGGTGTAAAACTTTGCCATGACTTTCTTAATGTTGCCAGGGATGAGGAGCGCTTTCAAGAAGTCCTTCAAGTAGTTGAAAATGACAGACTCCGCGTTCCTAATCAGCGCAAACGATCATCTGTTTCCGAACAGAAATCATGGTTTCTTGCTCTAGAGAAATAATACCTTGTGAATATATGATAAAACCCCTTAATGTACCATGAGAGAATAAGAATGATTAACTTTTTTGTGTTAGTGATAACAGCTTTTAATTAAGACAGGCAAATGATTTGTTAATATCCCTTATGATGGTTGTGTAATCTCATATATAGGCGCATATGCCGTATAAGCAAAATTGCTATTTTTCAAATTGCTGGTGCTGACTTGAATATGCATGAATCTTCAAAAACTTGCACGTGGGTATTTTTTATGTCAATATGCAACACCAAAATTTTGAACAGCATTGTAGGACAAAGTTGGGGCAACTGTCACACCCTAGTATTTATGGATCCAGCAGCATGGCCTGAATGGGTATATGTACGGTAGTTCTATGAGAAGAAGGGAAGAAAAACACCTGCAGCCCCTCTCGCAAGTGCTGGAGAGGGTAATTATGGAGACATCATGCATTGTACTTTGGAGGAAAATCTAGCTGGGTCTAATGCTTAACTGCTGTGCCTGGTATAAGTGGAATTCAACATGTAGAGATGGCTGGCAGAACTCCTGCATCTTCCTAATTGTAACATTCAAGTTAATCTCTTATAACTATAGAGGCCTAAGCGTAGGCAATAACAGCAAACACAGGCGGATCATAATTGATAAGCTGTTTACAGGCACATGCAAAGGGCGGTGGTGGCTACAGGGGCTTCAGCCCTCCCATTTGCCCCTTCATGCATCAAAAGTGCCCTTTTTTTCCATAAATGTATAAATGCTGTGAAAAGACTTATTTTTTTGAGGGGGGAGGAGATGGTGCCCTTTTTTGTTAACTTTCAGCACCCCTAACTGAAGTGTCTTGTGCATGGGCATGAGCTGTTAGAGGATGCTGATATTCTCTGTCTGCAGGAAACATGGCTATGGAAACAGGACTTAAAGTACCTGAATAGCCTGTCCAGTAACTCATGGGATAGGGGAAGCCACCAGAGATAAACAAGATGGTCTCCTTGCAGGCCACCCACCTGGTGGGATAGCTATTCTATGGAAGTTGGGGTATGGGTAGGGTTGTCAGGTCTCTGGTTTTGGGCTGGAGTCTCCAGAAATTGAGCTTTGTAAAAATGTCATGAAAAGTAGAATTTGCCTCTTTTTTACAGATTTTTGGCATGATGATGATGATTCTGAAAAATGAGGACATTTATATATTGGTTTAGCTACATAAACAAATGATGAGCTTCGTAGGTAAAATCTCCGAATTGGCTAACTGGAATTGAAATTTGTGTAGACAATAAAAAATTTGTAATTCTGTGTACATCCATATGCCTTTTCAGGCAGTTGATAATGAAGATGATTACCTCATTAAATTGGGGCAGTGTGCTAGAAATCATGGTAGGCCCAAGCATGCTAGAAATCATGGTAGGCCCAAGTGGTGGACTAGGGAAATAGGTGAGTTCATAAATAAATGTAATAGTGTGTATAGACTTAATAATCGCAATGGCACAAAAGCTAACTTTAATAGATATATCAAGTTTAGACATCAGGTTACAAGATCTGTTAGGAATGCTAAGGGCAATTTTGAGATACTACTTGTAGCTGTGGATAGTAAACATAATCCAAAAAAGTTTTTTGACTGTCAATAATCGTAAGCCAGTAAAAGAGAACATAGGCCCTCTAGTGGATGCTAATGGCACTTTGGCTTCCAATGCTCAGGTGATGGTTGGTATTTTTAATAATTTTTTGTGACAGTTTTTACCATAGAAGACAATAATAATGTCCCCTGATGTGGATGATATTGTTCCATTTACTAGCGAGACTATTTTGAATGAAGTAACTGTTTACAGGGGTGAGATTGCACCTTATATCAATAAGCTAAAAGTTAGCAAGGCTCTAGGCCCTGACACGCTTTATCCTAGACATTTGAAAGATTTGAAAGACGTTATAGTCATTGGAAGTGGAGATTATTCCTGAAGACTTCAAATAAGTTAACATTACACCCATTTTTAAAAAAGGTGACTGCACAGTAGCTAGCAATTATAGGCCTATTAATTTAATGTTAATTGTCAGTAAACTTTTGGAATCTGTAGGTAGGGATTGTATTTTGTATTGTCGATCACTTGAAAGTTGAGATTTGATTAATAGTCGTCAGCATGGGTTTTGACACCATAAATCTTGTTTAACTAATTTGTTTGAGTTTTATAACGAAATAGTGCATGAATATGATAGGCATAGAGTGGCTGACATTATTTATTTAGACTTTAAAAAAGTGTTTGATACAGTTCCGCATAGATGATTAATTGTGAAGGCTAAAGCACATGGTATATGCAGTCAGGTAGCTAACTGGTTAGAGGAATGGCTTCATGCTAGGAAACAGAGGGTCATTGTTAATGGTAGGGAATCAGGGTGGCTGGATGTTGGTAGTGGTGTCCATCAACATTGAGTGTTAGGCTCATTGCTATTCGTAATCTACATTAATGACATAGATGTAGGCTTGACCAGTAATGTGTCAAAATTCACAGATGATACTAAAATAGGTGGTAAAGTTCTTAACATGGATGATAGAAATAGGCTCCGAGACTATGTAAATAGGATTATGGAGTGGATGGATAAGTGGCAGATGCAATTTAACATATAGACGAATGTAAAGTTTTGCATATAGGTTCTCGTAACAATAATTACACGTACACGATGGATGGTAGAGAGTTAGTGAGCATTGATGAGGAAGTAGATTTAGGTGTACACACACACATATATAAGGATTTAAAAGTAAGGAACCAGTGCCTGGAGGATGTTAGGCTTTATAGCACGTAATTTTGAATTTAAATTGAAGAATAATATATTGCCCCTTTTCAAGTCCCTAGTCAGGCCTCACTTAGAAGATGCCATTCAGTTTTGGTGCCTGTATTTGCGTGAGGATATTGATAGGTTGGAAAGGATTCAGCAATGTGCCATGAAACTAATTCTGTCACTACGCAACAAGTCTTACGAAGATAGGATTAAAAGTTAGACTTGTATTCACTCGATACTAGGAGACTAAGGGGGGAGCTTATTGAAGTTTTCAAAATCATTAATAAAATTGATAACATAAATTTTGACATTGTTAATTTTCAATAATAGCAATACTCGTAAAAATGGATTTAAATTACATGGTAGGCGTTTCTTTACTAACATCGGTAAAAACTTTTTTACATTTAAAGTAATTGGTACATGGAATATTCTTCCCATGCTCATTGTGAACTCTACCACCATTAATATGTTTAAGAACTGTTTAGATAGGCATTTTAAAAATATTAAAATTTTTTAAAATACTAAAACAATTAGCAACAGGAGCTCTGAGGGTGATAGTCAAGGTTTGAGTCTGTTGATGATTGATACCAGCTTGTGACATGCCAGTGTGTGATATGCTAGTGTTAAATTTATATTATTAAAAAAAATAAATAAAAAAAATTAGACTAACACAAATTTAGATGTAGCATGTAGCTAAACTAACCCACTTTTTGTTATACTCCTCATATTTTTTTCTCATCCCCTCCTGCCTGTATGATGTTTGCATGGTGTGACAGTGTTTCTTTGAATTAAGACTGTATTTGCATGGTTTGTAAGTGTTCTTATTTTACTTCTTTTCATCTTTCACCCCTTTCCTATTTTCTCTGAATATTTTTCTGATGTGTTGGCAGTGGCTGGCAGATGATGATGGCAAGTGTGTCTCTTTTTCTGATTGAATGTTAACCCATGAATGATAGGTTTTGCTACTTGCTTAACCCCTTATTCTCTTCTTTTAACTATCTATTCTCTTCTTTTAACCCCCTACTCTCTCTCTGGTTAACCTTAGAGTGGATCTTAGGGTCTTTGTTAGCCTTAGCTTCTGTAGATCTGTAGATTACATTCAAGCAAGCAAACTGTACAGGAACCTGGTGATATCTGCAGGTACTTAATTTCACATCTGCTGATGTATAATGGAACATTCTGGATCACCCTTCTACATGGTGCATTCTCACTCTTCAAATAAATTTCCTCCATATGCCCATCTTTATATGCTCGTGTTATCCTCTTCCATTTCACATTAACTTGGAGATTGTTTTCAACAAGAAAATGCATTCCCAATATAATGGAATTTCAACCTTTTGACCACTGCAAATAGAACAGGCTCCATCTCCACTCCATGAATTGATAGCCCAAGTATAATCACCCTTAGTGGTTTAACATGATTTTTCAGTCCAATCCCTCAAATCCTCGGGTTACAGCTTCACATCTCTGGAGTTAACTCCAGGTCCTCTACCACTGAACTGAGTGATCCAGGATCCCTACTGTAGCTCCAGAATCAAGTACTGCCAAGGAGTTCTCTGAATGTGCAATCCATATATCCACTTTCAGTAAAGATTGAGGTGCTAACTGTCCAGACATCTTGTCCAACCCACCAGTGTCAAAGACATTACTATTTACCAGATATATTTTGGGAGCATCAGCTACAGGTTCACTGTTCTGGTCATGGGGTTGCTCCTTATTGTGCTCTTCAGGAATATCCACACTCCCATCCAGACCAAATGGACCTGGACACCCTAGGTCAGTGGTGGTGAACCTTTTTTGCTGGTGGGTCATTTTTGTTACTTTTGATTTAAAAAAAATGAAATTGGGTCACAATAATTTACTTACTACTTATTAGTGAGAAACTTGTTGTTGGATTTTAGCACTCATATGCAGCACTCATATCTGTGCCAAGGTGATTCCGAGTGGTGGATTTGATGAAATTCATGGAAGAAAACAACTGTTCACATGAATAAGATGAATCAAACATTGTTAGCAGAGCTAATGCTAGATTTTTCATTGATGCAAAAGAATTTGGTAAAGAGTTTCATTTTGCAAGAATAAGATTCTCTACCATACTCTTTCTATTGTTGTTCTCTGGTTACACCCAAAATTGACAACTCCAATTCCTTTTCTTGTAACTTCAGATTAAGATCAATAAATTTAGTTTTCCATACTGCACTTTCTTGGAAGTCAACTAATTCCATTTCTAAGTTACCAATGTCAAGCCATTGAAAAGCTGATAACTGAAGATCTTCAAATTGAATAGTATGGGGTAATTGGATGAATTGTAAGTTGTCACACATACACACACATTGTTAAACATATACTATACATTTAAAAATATTTCAATGTGTATCAGCTGTTTATTTTGGTGAGAGAATAAAATAATTTTAAAACTGTAAGACAGAAAATATTAAAAATTAAAGTCATATTTTATTTAAATAAGAGCTCATGGGTCACTAAAAATGTATGGTAGGTGGCAGCCAAATAGACGTGCAGTGTTGCCAACAATGATTAATGAATTCACCTGATACAAACGCAATCAATGTAGATCATTTGGTTATGAAATTATATGATGTGTAAACTTATTTTCTGACTGCCCCTTGTATATATATACAGGGTGTCTCAGAAGTTGCGCACCATAGGCTTTATTCAGATTTACAAGGTTTATGAGTCAAAATAGTTTATAAGTGATGTTTAATTACAATATATGTTTGAATAATAAAATTAATAGTATGTACAGTTGATCAAAAAGCTATCTTAAAATAATTAAATTGAATGAAGCTACATTAGCCAATGATGCATGACTTCTGATAGGGGGGGGGGTTAATTTGTATTTTTTTGAGATTATTTATTTTTTCTGGTTCTTAAAAAATGCTATCACTTACGAACAGCTTAGAAATAGAAAAAAAAATAATGTATTTTATTCGATACCCCTCCCCTTGTACATGTGGTTTGAAAGTTTATTGAATATCATAATGTTTATTCTAAGAGTAAATTCCAGTTTATTTAAACAAACCTTGTTAAAAAACATGAAATATCATTGAAGAAGTTAGAAATTGACCTGTAATTGATTAATTCATTACAGAATATATTTGCTAGAAAATAATGGAAAATAATTTATGTATATATTTTTACATCACCTAGACAAAACAGAAAATCATAAATTCAGACATAGCATAATATAAATGCCTCTAATTACCACACATTATTTAGCACATAAGTATATTTATAGCATTCTCAAAATCTTTCATAGTCATTGTCATATTTGATGCAACTCTGTCTAGATAGATTTTCAAGTTAATTGCATAAGTCTATTGGAAGATTCTTGTAGTACTTTTTTAGTTTGAAGATATCTGATGACCTGGGAAGAGATGTCAATGTATCTCTTGCATATCTCACTTCAATGTATATTCTGTCATTTTTCTCTCTGAGTGACAACCTTGTATCATTCACAAAATCATCTACTTAACTAGCTTTGGTGAAAGGTCCAAGTTTTTTCAGGGTGTCTAGATCTTTGTTCTTTCTCTTGTCAGCTGCTATGTTTGCTACCTCCTTGTCACTTAATCCTTGCCTCTTAAGTTCTTGTTGCTTTCTGCTCCATTCTACCAATGCGTTAGGAAGGGGACCATCTTGCTGTACTAGTTTTACATATACTTTGGCAATAGACTTGCCTTCAATCAAGTCAATGCTTCTTCCTTTTACATGTGCATGGCTGGCCATAGGTAGCTGTTTTGCACCACATTGATTGAGCTCATAGTTGATGCTGCCCACTGACCATTCTGGATTCAAGTTGTTGACTGGTGCTTTCTGTAGTTTCTCCTGATCCATCGATGCTACCTGAAAAGGAATAAAATAGTACTGTACCATGAGGATACAAAAACAGCATCAATTCAACAACAATAGGACATTATAAAATTGTCTTGCACTTATGGGTAAATCCAGGATAAATAGACAGGTAGAAGTGCTGTTATGACACTAATACATCTTCAATATTCACGAAACTTAGTCTGAGGGTATTTTTTAGTGAAAAAAACAAATTCCCAAATTTTTTTGAAAATTGGTCAAATAGGTCAAAATTTAGGGTCAGGTCAAATTTTGGCCAAATTATGACCTAAGAATTTTTTAAATCCCTATATCTCGGCTTCTAATTGTCGTAACTTAAACTTTATATGGATGGAAGCAGAATGAGCTCTAGTTTCCAAAAATGGTACTTTCATTTGAATAATTTAATAAAAAAAATACAATTTTGAAAAAACAAATAAATTTCAGGATTTGACATTGAAGGGATCAATTTTTTAAAAAAATTTATTGAAGAAAAAATGTTGCCTGAGCAAAGATCTACCATAATCAGCAATAAAAAGTTAGCTTATAGGCTACTATATAGCTTAAAACTTAATTTCATTAATGCTGGCTTTCTTCATTTTTTATTTTTTATTTTTCTATTTTCAGATTTTAATAACTATATATTGAAAGATACAGGTGTACCTAAATATCTACCTAAATAACTTAAAAAAATGCCAAAAAATAAGAAATTATATTATTGTGATCCTTTAAAAAAACAAAAACAAAAGAATTTTCAATAATATTAAAAAAGTTACGGAACTTATGGCTTCTGTAAGTTATGGAGTTCTTCAAAAGGATCAGCTATTGTGTAGCAGTTGCTACCTTAATAAGAAGTCACAACCTTGAATACTGGAATCTGTACCAGCACCAGCAGAAGAGGCTGTACTGCTACAAGAACTTTCTTGTAGCAGTACAGCCTCTTCTGCTGGTGCTGGTACAGATTCCAGTATTCCAGGTTGACTTCTTATTAAGGTGTAGCAATTGCTACACAATAGCTGATCCTTTTGAAGAACTCCATAACTTACAGAAGCCATAAGTTCCGTAACTTTTTTAATATTATTGAAAATTCTGTTTTGGCCAAAATTTGACCTGACCGTAAATTTTGACCTATTTGAAAAAATTTGGGAATTTGTTTTTTTCACTAAAAAACGCCCCCAGACCAAGTTTTATGTAAATTGAAGGCATGACTGTGTTGTTTATCTGTCTATTTAACCTGGATTTACCTTTCCCTGTTGAGGGGCTTCTGCATCACAGTCACCAAACTGGAATATGTCTCCACATTGTTTCTGCCATCCAGCTGCTAATTTCTTCTTCATGATGCTGAGAACATTTGTGACTTTTGGTTTGTAGTAGTTAACAGCTTTCGTGATTGAATTACGGATGTCTTCATTTCACAGAACCGTTTTAAACCTGTCAGGTGATATGAAGTTGAATGCAGGCTCGTTGATGTTCAGAAGATCAGATGGATCCATTTTGCATAAATCATCGTACAGCATTGGAAATATAATCATGATCTTAGCATAATCTGTTGTGCTAGCCGATGTCAGACTGATGAATGGTTCAATCAAATGTATTCCAATTAGTGCACCAGCTAGACAAAGGATGCGAATATATTCAAGGTTACTGAATGAGCGCAGGATGCATGCAAGTTGGTTAGTGATGTGTTCATACTTGTTGAGAAAATTAGAAACATCTTCATCCAAGTGGATGGTGATAGCGCACAAGAAAGTAAGCCTATTGAACCTCTCTTTTTGTAGGCAAACAGCAGCATTCTTCTTTGGCATGATGTATTGATCAAAGTCACCTGCTTTGTTCCACTGTTTATGGTCATAATCATGTGAAACCAATCTCACTAAACAGTCCATGAACTGTTCTGTGATTGAATCATGGGATGTAACACAACTGACAAGGAAGTTTGCAAATATCTTATCTGGTCCAATAGTGTTATCAATCTCTCGAAACACCAACAATTTTGCGATTAAACATTAATGTAGGATGAACTTGACATAAGAGATGTTCAGGTGTGTGATTGGTGTCAAGCATGTCAGATACAATGCTTTCAACCCCAATATTGTGGCTTGTTGCATCAGTCATCACAAAATCTATTTTCTCATACAGAGTCTTAGGATCGAAACTGCTGACTACCGATAAAATGTTCAGGATAGTAACTCTCAGTGCTGCTAGATTTTCTCGTGATTCTGATACTAGCTGCAGCATTGGGAAGGAATGATATTTTCCATTAATTGTGATACCTTGAACAGAAAATGACCCTGCACCCTGTTTTCTAGATCTATCATCATGATAAGTAATTGTGACTGACTCATCTGAATTCATGATCTCTTGTACTATTTCTGCCAGTACAAAGGCTTCAATAGATTTTCCTATTTTTTGGTATGCTGATTGGGCTGGAGCTGTCTCTAAATCAATGTAATGTGCATTTTCGTCAAAGTACTTCCAGCTGTGATCGAACATGTAGTTTCCCACTTCAATAATAGCTGCTGTTGCTTGGTTGTATGATAAATGATATTTGGATATCAGTTTGTCAGCCACTCTGTAGAATGCTGCTTTTATTTTTGCCCGACTTTCACGGATATGCCTGTATTGATGAGGCAACTTGTCTCTATCTTCATTCAAGTTTGCATACACAAATTTTCATTTATTTGATGTTGATGGTATATTTTCTTCAGGGATATATTCATCTTCAGTGCATGTGTCCTCATCTGTTATCAAGCCATCAAATTCTTGGTAAAGCTGTGATACAAACTGATTTTTCTTTGTGTCTTCTTGTTCCTTTAGGAGCATCTTGTCCATTGCAGCTTGCATCTTCATTTGCCTCTCAGCTGTTCTTTGCCATGCCATGTCCACTGAATTATCACAAAACATTTTTCTTGGTCCTTGTTGATCCTCCAGGAACTTCCACTCTATCTCAGTAACTTTAACACCATAGATCTTCTCTTGGCAGTTTCGTGATTTCATATCTGTACAGGAGATATCAAACAAAGTGGCTGCAACATGGTTGTTGAATTCTGAAATTTCTGCTTGTTTTGCTTCAGTCATTCTCTGTGAGCGAACCTGACTGTTTTTTGAACTCTTCATACAATTTTGTTATCTGGTTGACAATGTTACTGATCGACTTTGTGTATAGGTTGCACCAGATTCAAAGGTTCTGTAAGTTGTAGGCAACTTTCCATGCAGCATCACTAACAGAAAGTTGATTCTTACCAGCTCTGGCTGGCCTCAGCATGAACATCATCACTTGAATAACATCTTGCTGGAGTGGCAGTACACCTGCCTTAAACTGATATAGCTCAATATATTCCACATCTCCACACTGGCGTGTGGAAGCAGAATGTATATCTCTCATTTTGATCCTGTTAATTACTGTAAGTCTAATTTAAGATTTCTTTAGCTCCTGTAAATGAAAAAAAATTATTAAAAAAGTTACAACTAAAATATTCATGTAATATAATAATATAACCTTACCTTACAAAGGTTCCACATGATGATTTCTCATTTCGCGAAGGTCAAGCGTGTCGCCCCTCCTCTCGAGTTGGCCTGGTGAAGTAGTGAGTTGGATTCTTGCACTCTCCACCTCACATAGCCAGGTACGCCCGGCTCATCGGGGATTGTTCTGAGCCAGGCATCAAGTCTTCTTTTGAAGATTTCCACTGCAACTCCCTTCGTGTTTCTTAGGTCTTTGGGCGACTGATTAAATAGTTTTGGTCCTCTCACTACAAAACTATTTTCTTTCAGGGTTAAGGATGTTCCCTGTCTCGCCTTCAATTTGGGAATACGACACAGTCTACCGCTTCTACTTTCCACCGTTGTTTGGGGAGTTATGGGATTCAGAGTAAGATTAGGGACTAGTTTCTCCATTATTTTCCAAGTGTAAATAATGGTGTATCTCTCTCTCCTCTTTTCCAGTGAATATAGGTCTAGTTCTCGTAACCTTTCCCAGTAATTTAGTTCTTTGCACCCATTGATCTTGGCTGTGAAACTTCTTTGAATCCCCTCCAGCTGTCTAATGTCTTCTTTTTTATATGGAGATGTTAGGACTGAGCAGTATTCCAGTTTGGGTATTATCAGGGTTTTCAGTAGAGGGATCATTACATTCCTATCCCTTCGTTTAAAAGTTCTCAATATCTGACCCGTTATTCTCTTTGCTCTGTTTACTGCTATCTTATTTTGTGTTTCAAATTTCGCATCATCTGTCATTACAACCCCTAAATCTTTTGCTCTGGAATTTCTCTGGACTTCCTGTCCATTTGGGGTATAATATTCCATGGACTTTAGGTCTTCTCTTTTTCCGTACCGTAATAGCTGAAATTTCTCGGTGTTAAACTTCATATTGTTGTCTTCCATCCACTTGTAAATTTTGTTTATGTCGGTTTGTAGAGATCCTCTGTCTTCTGGTTTTCGTATTTTTCTACTGATCTTGGTGTCATCTGCAAAGGATGTTACTGTGCTGTCTCTGGTAACGTCCTCATCTATGTCAGTTAGCATGATTATGAAGAGTAGTGGAGCTAATACCGTTCCTTGTGGTACTGAGCTGAGGACCTCTGATTCTGATGAAGATACTCCTTGTACTGTAACGACTTGCCTCCGCTCACTAAGGAAATTATATATCCATTTCCCTACTTTTCCTGTTATTCCCATATATTTCAGTTTATGTATTATGATTCCATGGTCACACTTGTCGAACGCTTTAGCAAAGTCTGTGTATAGTACATCATAGTTTTCATTACTTTCAAGTGAATCAATAATGTTGTTGTAGTGTTCCATTAGTTGTGACAGGCATGATCTGCCTGACCGAAACCTGTGTTGGTTATCATTGAATTTTTTCTGAGTTTCCAAAAAGTCAGATTTTCTGTCTAACAATTCTTTCAAATATTTTGGTGAGATGAGATGAGATGTAAGCGACACTGGCCTATAGTTTTTGGCCTCGGATCGATCTCCTCCTTTATATATTGGGACTATGTTCGCGCTCTTCAGGATGCCCGGTATTTCTCCCGTGTTTAATGATCATCTCCATATCCAGTATAGGGGCTCAGCGATTGCATTCTTGCAGTTTTTGATCAGTGTGGCATTCCATTTATCCGGTCCTGCCACTGAGTGTGTTTTTAGTTTCCCTATGACTTGTGCAATATCCTCCGTCGTAAAGTCAAAATCCGTTATACTTTCCCCTTGTGGTTCTTCTTCAAAGAACGCGTTTCTATCGCGCATATATATATATATATATATATATATATATATATATATATATATATATATATATATATATCAGTGGCGTGCAGTGATTTTTCGTCAAGGGGAAGCAATTCAAGCAAAAACAACAAAGATTATAAAATAAAAATAAAATTTTAAAATACTCGTATATAATAAAAACAAAATACATATAATCATCTACTTACTTTACTTATAGGTTAATTCTATTCTTCTTTCTTTTTTATTAAATATATATTATTTCTTCGTAAAAGGCATCGGTTTTCATATCCTTATGAAGCTTTTTCTCAATTGAGATTAAAGCTAAACTTGCAAGCCTTTCACAGCACATATAAGTTGCCAGATATTTCAAGAAAATTAACTATAAGATCTGGACAGCGAAATCTAAATTGCTTCCTTTTTGACATAGGGAAGAATAAAATAACGATAAATATATATTCTTTTTTGCTTAACATGGCCATGGAATTTTTTAGTAGAAAAACTATATATGAAACTTGTTGTATTCAATAAATACTACATTATTAAACATTAAATGAGTTTTTAGAATGGAAAGAAACAATTTGTAACAGTAAAAAAAAGTGAAAGTCATTGGGAAAAAGGATGCATTTTCGTCAATTGTTGTCCAACTCAAGATTTTTTGCGTTGGCTTTCTTAAAGGTTCTTGCACGAACGGCAACCAATGTATATACTATGTATCCACCTGATTACCAATCAAATGCTATAAATAGTATAATAAAATGATTTTGTACAAATTATTAACACATATTGAAATGTTTAAACTTTAAAGTATAATACAGCATTTTCTTCTTTCTTTGAATAGGGAAGCATTGCTTCCCTTGCTTCCATGGACCGCACGCCACTGATATATATGTAATATTATAATATGATTATATATAAACTAGCTAAAGTGGGCCCTATGGGCCCATTTAGCTACGCCTGTGGTGCTGGGGCCTTTGGCCTCAGTAATTGGGGAGCTGCAGGCCCCCTCTAGTTACCGGGGAGTCAATTATTCAGTCAATAAAACTATAGAAAAGAATGTTGCCCGGGTTAATTGAATGTCCGGTTAGGTCAACTGAATGCCCCCAAAAACCCTCACCCCCTTATGTAACTTGGGGGCTAGCCCCTCCCCATTACCCCCACCCCTCTCCCATTACCCCAAGCCCCCTTTTTGAAAGCCGTTAAAATATTTAGTCTGTAATGGTTGCAGCACCAGTATGAAAGTGCATAAAAAGAACTCATTTGGTAAATTTTTGAACTTAGCCGCAGATTAAATTTCAGCTCAAAGCTGAACGCAAAAGCAAATATTTTTTACACTTTAAAATTATAATTAAAAGTAGAATTCATTACGCCTTTTTCTAATGCATTAAAATACAAATATTGGCCATATATATCAAGAATCTTCTTTTTTCAAGCGTGACAGACTGACAGACATTCCTTGGTGTTTATAGTATTAATAATAATCATAAAATAATAATCAGTGGCAAATGATCAGTTTTTGTGGCTAATATTGTTATTTAGCATCAGCAAACAATTCAGTTAACTAAATTTATGATGTGAATATTGATGTCATAGCAATTTAATAGTATTTTTTAACAAAACCAGATAAAGTGGCTAATAATTTTCATTGTTAATATCAGCAAAACTTCAGAGGGCATGTACAGGGGGGTTAATGACATCAGATATTTGTGAAACATGGTTCATTTTACTTTTGTATGATGATAACTTTTAAAGACCAGAAAACTGGGGGTCACCATTTCTGTTCCCCCCTACTTCTGAGACACTGTTGGCCAATGTAGCTTCATTCAATTTAATTATTTTAAGATAGCTTTTTGATTAACTGTACACAGTTACAAGGAGTTACAAGGAAAAGAAGCACCTCAAAAGGCCTTGCGGCCCATACCGAGGAGGTACCAATGGCAACGGGTGCCGGGGAAAATTTTGTCTTTCAAACTATGCTAGCAGTAGTAGAAAACTGGATAGAAAAGTAGAAGGCTCTCTCCCCACCCTCCGCTCCCTCCCTGCCAGAGGCAGGTACGGAAAAAGGTTGAAGAAAATACCTTGACCCTGGAAAAGTAGCCAAGGAAATTTTACAGGAAAGTGGAGAATATATAAATAGCTCTATATTTAGCTTGCTCACAGAGACACCGAGCAAGCGAACTCCTGCAGAGTTTTCTGAGGTTTTAATCTTAAACTATGAGTGTGTTCTGTACTTTGTCTAGCCTATTTTTAAACAGATTTACACTTTGACTGGAAACATCCTCTGAGGGAAGTTGGTTCCAGATATCAACTATTTTACAGGAAAAGAAATTTCCGCAGACTGAGGTCCTAAATGTCTTTACACACTCAAATAGTGTGCAAGATTTCGTCTAACCTTTTCTTGAACTGATCCACAGAGGAACTGTTCACAACTTCCGAAGGTAACCTGTTCCATGTGTCACAGATCTTATACGTAACGTAATTCCCACACACACTAGTCCTAAACCGTTTCAAATCCAACTTCCAACCATTGTTGCGAGTTGGGTTATCATTTAAACTAAACATACTTCTAAAATCGACATCGATCGACATCGTCCTTTATATATTGGGACTATGTTCGCGCTCTTCAGGATGCCCGGTATTTCTCCCGTGTTTAATGATCGTCTCCATATCCAGTATAGGGGCTCAGCGATTGCATTCTTGCAGTTTTTGATCAGTGTGGCATTCCATTTATCCGGTCCTGCCACTGAGTGTGTTTTAGTTTCCCTATGACTTGTGCAATATCCTCCGTCGTAAAGTCAAAATCCGTTATACTTTCCCCTTGTGGTTCTTCTTCAAAGAACGCGTTTCTATCGCGCATATATATATATATATATATATATATATATATTATATATATATATATATATATTATATCAGTGGCGTGCAGTGATTTTTCGTCAAGGGGAAGCAATTCAAGCAAAAACAACAAAGATTATATAAAATAAAAATAAAATTTTAAAATACTCGTATATAATAAAAACAAAATACATATAATCATCTACTTACTTTACTTATAGGTTAATTCTATTCTTCTTTCTTTTTTATTAAATATATATATTATTTCTTCGTAAAAGGCATCGGTTTTCCTATCCTTATGAAGCTTTTTCTCAATTGAGATTAAAGCTAAACTTGCAAGCCTTTCACAGCACATATAAGTTGCCAGATATTTCAAGAAAATTAACTATAAGATCTGGACAGCGAAATCTAAATTGCTTCCTTTTTGACATAGGGAAGAATAAAATAACGATAAATATATATTCTTTTTTGCTTAACATGGCCATGGAATTTTTTAGTAGAAAAACTATATATGAAACTTGTTGTATTCAATAAATACTACATTATTAAACATTAAATGAGTTTTTAGAATGGAAAGAAACAATTTGTAACAGTAAAAAAAAGTGAAAGTCATTGGGAAAAAGGATGCATTTTCGTCAATTGTTGTCCAACTCAAGATTTTTTGCGTTGGCTTTCTTAAAGGTTCTTGCACGAACGGCAACCAATGTATATACTATGTATCCACCTGATTACCAATCAAATGCTATAAATAGTATAATAAAATGATTTTGTACAAATTATTAACACATATTGAAATGTTTAAACTTTAAAGTATAATACAGCATTTTCTTCTTTCTTTGAATAGGGAAGCATTGCTTCCCTTGCTTCCATGGACCGCACGCCACTGATATATATGTAATATTATAATATGATTATATATAAACTAGCTAAAGTGGGCCCTATGGGCCCATTTAGCTACGCCTGTGGTGCTGGGGCCTTTGGCCTCAGTAATTGGGGAGCTGCAGGCCCCCTCTAGTTACCGGGGAGTCAATTATTCAGTCAATAAAACTATAGAAAAGAATGTTGCCCGGGTTAATTGAATGTCCGGTTAGGTCAACTGAATGCCCCCAAAAACCCTCACCCCCTTATGTAACTTGGGGGCTAGCCCCTCCCCATTACCCCCACCCCCTCCCCATTACCCCCACCCCCCTCCCATTACCCCAAGCCCCCCTTTTTGAAAGCCGTTAAAATATTTAGTCTGTAATGGTTGCAGCACCAGTATGAAAGTGCATAAAAAGAACTCATTTGGTAAATTTTTGAACTTAGCCGCAGATTAAATTTCAGCTCAAAGCTGAATGCAAAAGCAAATATTTTTTACACTTTAAAATTATAATTAAAAGTAGAATTCATTACGCCTTTTTCTAATGCATTAAAATACAAATATTGGCCATATATATCAAGAATCTTCTTCTTTTCAAGCGTGACAGACTGACAGACATTCCTGGGTGTTTATAGTATTAATAATAATCATAAAATAATAATCAGTGGCAAATGATCAGTTTTTGTGGCTAATATTGTTATTTAGCATCAGCAAACAATTCAGTTAACTAAATTTATGATGTGAATATTGATGTCATAGCAATTTAATAGTATTTTTTTAACAAAACCAGATAAAGTGGCTAATAATTTTCATTGTTAATATCAGCAAAACTTCAGAGGGCATGTACAGGGGGGTTAATGACATCAGATATTTGTGAAACATGGTTCATTTTACTTTTGTATGATGATAACTTTTAAAGACCAGAAAACTGGGGGTCACCATTTCTGTTCCCCCCTACTTCTGAGACACTGTTGGCCAATGTAGCTTCATTCAATTTAATTATTTTAAGATAGCTTTTTGATTAACTGTACACAGTGGTGTAGTGCTAAATAAAGAAGTGAGGGAACGCATTTTGAAAGTGTTACTCAGATGCCAGGGAGACAATGGCGAGCGCAGCGAGCCCATACAGCTGGGGGTCCGGGGGCACTGTAAGCCCCCCGGGAAATCTTTTGAAATCTGACCAATTTCAGGGATATTTTGAGGTCATATGCACTGGATATTAGGATATATTCCAAGGTTGAAGATGCAGTATTTCCAGTGTCATTAGTTATACGACATCCAGTATGATCAATAAAAATAGCTAACAACTGGAATGATTAACTAAAAAAAAGTTAACAACTGGTACGCTGTGGTGACTGTTTCACCAGATCTTTATAGGCTAGCATTGCCTCAGTCGAAGCTAAAAGAAATGAAACAGTTAATGATTCTCATATTTCTTCTAGGGGTGGGAATTAAAATTTCATGACGTTAGAGATTTGTAAGTTCGGATTTATTTGAAATAGTGAGGGAACGCCATTCTGTCTACCAAAAAAAGTAAGGGAACGCCGTTCCCATGCATTCCCTCAGCACTACACCACTGACTGTACATACTATTAATTTTATTCAAACATTATTGAACATATATTGTAATTAAACATCACTTATAAACCATTTCAACTCATAAATCTGAATAAAGCCTATGGTGCGCAACTTCTGAGACACTTTTTTATTTCAGAATCAAATAAGAAAAGTAAACGAATGCAGTTTTCTGAAGGTTGGCTTGAGTTTAAAAGTAAAAGGAAAGCAAAATATGCTCATTCATTTTTAAATAATGAACCAGTTGGGGGCAAGAAAAGCAATCCAGATTATGATATTCTTTGGAACATTAAATATCTACCAAGGTAAGTTATTTATTTCAAAATCTTCATTTCACTCATTTTTGCTTTTTTAGTTTTGTGTCAAATGAATATTTAGGGAAGCATGGCATGAATGGTGATTTGGATTGAGTGGAATTGTGCAAGATCAAATGAATGAGTTATTTCATGTCAAGTCACCTAGCAGTCCCCAAACCCCAGGTGACCCTCTCGGATTTTGATGAAATTTTACCAAAATGTTGATTTAGTGTACATGATAATGCAGAAAATTTTAGTTTTAGTTTTCAAATTACAGGCCTTTGAAAAATTTTGCATGCATTATCATAAGCATTACTGTATTTGTGGTTTGCCCCAAATTGTGATGTCTTGTATTTCATGAAGTAAAAGAGATATAAAGCTAAAAATTGGTACTGTAGGTGATCAGGGTTGCCACTAGGGCTTTAAAAGCTTTAAAAAGCTTTAAATTTCAGATTTTACAAAAAAGGCTTTAAAAGGGCTTTAATTGGTCATGCAAGCTTTAAAAGGGCTTTATTGAGATTTTACTGCTAAGTGTTTAACAATAAATTTGGAAATACTATGCATTTTATTATTCTATCATATTTACAGTGTTTAGTATGAGAAATAAGTTGTGGTTACAATAGGCCTATGATCAGTAATTTTATGGTTATAACCTCCTCCTCCAGCAATTTTTGTATATTTTTTAAATTTGAGTTTAAATTTTATTATACAGGGTGTACATAAAGTCAGGATCTATTTTTGTGAAGCACTTGGAAATTATATGGAATTCAATCATAAAATGATGGTGGTAACATTTATTAAATAATTAAGAGTAGGATTCGACGTGATGCCCATCAGTATCCCTGCACAGCTCAAATTGTTCTGCAGCATTTCTAAACACATTCTGGAGCATTTGCGGGGTTATGTTATCTGTGGCAGTTCGTATACGTGTACGTAAGTTTTCAAGACTCGTAATCTTTGTCTGATAGACGTGCGATTTGATAAAGCCCCATGCAAAGAAATCTAAAGGGGTTAAATCTGGTGATCTCACTGGCCAAGGTCTGTTGCTTCCGCATCCGATCCAGCGATTTGGAAAACGTCCATTTAGATAATCCTGAACAATTTTGGCATAGTGACAAGGAGCACCATCATGTTGATAGACGACGGGGATAGGATTGTTAGTACCATCGTCTATCAACATGATGGTGCTCCTTGTCACTATGCCAAAATTGTTCAGGATTATCTAAATGGACATTTTCCAAATCGCTGGATCGGACGCGGAAGCAACAGACCTTGGCCAGCGAGATCACCAGATTTAACCCCTTTAGATTTCTTTGTATGGGGCTTTATCAAATCGCATGTCTATCAGTTGAAGATTACGAGTCTTGAAAACTTACATATACGAACTGCTGCAGATAACATAACCCCGCAAATGCTCCAGAATGTGTTTAGAAATGCTGCGGAATGATTTGAGCTGTGCAGGGATACTGATAGGCATCACGTCGAATCCTACTCTTAATTATTTAATAAATGTTACAACTTTATCATTTTATGATTGAATTCTATATAATTTCCAAGTGCTTCACAAAAATAGATCCTGACTTTATGTACACCCTGTATATTGATCCTATTTCATATTATAGAAACATCAGTGCATTTCATTCAGATATCTGTTTGCAAGTTTTTAATATTAATATTTAATATTAATTAATATTTAAGTTTCATATAAGTAATATAACATGGGCACAGTTTAAATAATAAATATTCCTTTCAATCCTTGGCCAGACCCCATCCAAAATTGAGACCAAGATATTCCACTTGTGATTCTATTGTCACATTGTCTCTAGATTCAAAATTTTGAAATTAAAGTTATAAGATGACAGTGTGGATCATTGCATTTATAATTAATTTTGAAATAACTTAATTTTTTATCTAAAGAGTATAAGGAATAAGTTAGCTTCAATTTCATCTGGCCTGTTGGTAGGGGTTTATAAAAAATATAAAAAAATGATGCAATATATTAATATTTTTGCATATATACATGTTTTAATATAGGTATATATTGAATGAAACTAGGGCTTTAAAAAGCTTTATTTTTGTGAGAATTTTGGCTTTATTTCAAATTTTTTGAGTGGCAACCCTGTCGGTGATGTTGACCCATTCTTTCCAAATATGCCTTAGAAATGGTGTACACCGCTTTATTTTTGAGTTATGACCTATTGAAAATTACATTTTTTTTCCAATTTTCAGGTTCTCATGGCACCTATACTTTTTGTTGTACATAATTTGTAATATCTTGACATTAGTGTATAATCAGAAACCAGTATAAATTACATCAAGCCATTCTTGAAGAAGAGAGAGAGGCGTGAAATTGGACCCTTGAATTATTTTTTGCCTAAAAGGCCTTCCTTTTAGTGGATGGATGACCATGTGGGCAATCACAGAACATATTGAAACTTGTAGCTACCACTTAATTATGCAAGTCTAATATAAATATTGACAAAAATTCAACTTTGCACCTCAACTACTTCTAGGTTGGACAAGCATATGAAGATTAAACATTTTTTTTTCAAATTATGAGATATAGGTATTTTATATTATTACATATATATTACCTGGGCAATTTGTTACCTACTTTTAAGCAAATTATACCTTAGTGGAATTTGTTTGTTGCTGTGAGTTGTTCCCATAGGATACCATTTAAGCTATATTCTAAATTAATTTTTATTTCAAAATATTCACCATTTTTGTCAATAAAAAAATATTAATTGCTAATACATGTAATTTTAAACCATTTATACAGTAACAAAACAATAATTTATTATTTGCATGTCCCTGGAAAGAGTTGGACAATAAATGCAACAAAATACACTTGAAATACCAATTTTCTTGATTTTTGCAATAAAAAATGACCACAAACTAAAAAGGAGTTATTGAGGAATTTGTGAATCAGTCTGAATAAAAAAAAAAAAGGTGAACTTCATTTTTGGCAATTTGATGCAACATGTCCCATTAAAAAAAAAAAATCAAGTAATTTTAAAGTATTGTATGCCATGGTAGCTACATAATTAATAAGTCTTTTTCTCTTTTTAGGGCCTGGATTATAATTGAAAGACTTGTCAATTGTAAAATATAGAAATTCTTCATGGAAGTAATCATTTCAGGCTTAATAGAGCCATGCACCATTGGCAAAGCAATAGACGATGATTGCAACAAAACAACATATAGTAGAAAGCTTGAAATGTTAGCAATTTCAGACTTGTTAGATAAAGACAAAGAGCTTCTCACATGCATGAAGAAGTAGAGTTCCTTTATGAAGTATTCACACACTGTGCATTCATCATGAGAAAGTGTTCATCACTCATTATGAGAGTCTGCAAAAGTATTGTTGTGAGCCATTAAATCATAATAATTTTTCAACATCTTTTGATACAGAAACTAATTTTTTTAAACCTATTAGACAGACGTGCTGAATATGTTGTTTGAAGACAATCTTTGGATGATTTGGATGATAAAATTAATGGAATATCACCAATTTTAGTGTGGATAAAATTGATTGTCATTTTGAAATTTAACCTACATCTGGCAAGTCGGGGGTTAGGCCATTCTGGTTGTCTAAATTTTCCAGTTTTCTGAGGGTACCATTAATGTAGGAAAAACTAATGGACAATAATAGTAAAACTCAAATTTTGGCTATAGATACTGCATTGTACACCAATGCAAACTATATTGTAATCAACATAAACACTATGCTAAGTATGTATGGGATAAGTGAAACAAGTAAAATTTAGTCTTACTGTATTTTATTAAAAATGTTAGGATGTTCTAGATTTTCCAGATGGCATCAGAAAGCTTCCTTGTTTCTAGATTGGTGAATTGTATTTACCTAATATGAAACTTGCCAGTTTCTAAAGTTTTCTTGATAATTGATTGCTGGATAGCGCAGGTTTTACTGTACTTTCCATTTATGGTTCCATATTTTTACAAACATAATATACATGATATACAAGTCAAACAAAACACTTGGAACACGCATAATTTGTTCATTTATTATTGACTAAATTTTCTAAACTGTATATATGCTGGATTTCATTGTATTATTCAGTCACAGGTTTTCAGTGAATGTGCAATGAACTCATTTGTCACATTTCCGGCTGCAAAGTTCCATATATTTCCAGCCAGCCTTCTTGCATGAACATCTACTGGTGCAGCCACCTGTGCTTTTGCAGCTACATTTCACCAGCTCACTGCAAGTTTTCGATTTGGTTGCAGTTGCTGTTCTCTTTTTGCAGTTGAATATGATGGTCTGCGAGATTGTCAGACTTTTCTGCGAGTGTTGAATCTTGGTCTTTCAGGTTAACTCCATTGAGCAGCATGGAAATGAGCAGTTTTAGACTAGTTGGTACAGTACTGACTTCTGTTGGCATTTGATAGGGAAACTCCCATCAAATTGATCCTTTTCAGAATTGAAATGTCTTGCCTCACAAACTTCACACCTTTTGTGAGGGTTAGGGCATCACTTTTATAGTCAGCAGTTGATGCTTGTTTCAACATTAACTGCATTCCCTGTTGGAATACAATAATGACATTCTTGCCATCATTCTGCTCTTGAGCATCTGGAAAGTATTTCAAAACTTTTTCTTGTTGATTTCCTTTTCAATCCCAAAATCTTGGTTATTTCTCATAAAGGTGACACAGATCAGAACACTTGAAGTAGAACTGTCCATCTTCAACAGCATTTTCTATGTATGTGATGAGCTCTACAAAGACTCTGGCCTGAACCTGGTGCAGTTCTCAATGGGATTCAGATGAATCTCATCTTTGCCTTAAACGATGATATATTTCTGTATTTTGTCATACAGCTGTGGTGATATTTTGCTTCTATTGCGACAAGATCACCACCACCCAATTCTGGTCATTAATGTTGTGTCCTGCAGATCTAATGCGAGCCTTCTTATATGAAGCTCAGCATCATCAGTTTTGAATGCATGGAGTTTACCTTTGGCATTGCTGCAGAATACACATTTACTTTTATCTGGGGGCTGGTCTCTTTTATATCATTTTCCCACTTGATTACTGCTTTCTCCCGCATTTTCTTGTGCTCTTTTCCTTCTGACTGGCTAGACATTTTGTGTTGAAGAGAGAGTGGCAACTTTTGTGCTATTGGGCATTGTGTTCCACCAGTTCTTCAGCTGTAATTGTTTCAGAAAAGTTCAATTTCTCTGAATGCACTGACATTGTTCAAGAAAGAGGAGGTATATACTATAAATCAACACAATACTGATGACAAGAATAAATAAAACATCTGTCCATCCTTAACGATTACAGTTTCAATTATATAATCAGAGCTTTTTATAAAAATGTCCTAGGCTTAAATTTTTAAAAAGAATAAAATAATTGCTAGACCCCTGCACTTGCTTTCCATTCTTTTTTCTCCTTTTTTTCCTTTATTTTCAAAAAATACAAAACATTACAAGCTTGACAAAGGTAAACATACATTGAATACAATATAAAATGCCTGGAATGAAATCAATGAATGGAGGGGAACAGTATTGTGTAGGTCATGCCGCCATTCAGCCTGGAGGTCTCAGAATAAAAAACTCAACAACAGTAATTTAGACTTTTTTCCATTGTGTGCAGACAAGAGCATTTCTCCTCTTTAGGCAATATTTGGGATCGCCTTGCTTCATAGATGTTCCATATTGGGGCATTCCAGGAGAGATCACCCAATGCATGTCACCACTCTGACTGGTTTTGATGAAAATTGCATATGGGGTTTCTTCCGGGTGCTGATTTCACTGGTCAAAATAAAAAAAGTTCCATGACCCATATTTTTGAGATTGGGGGCCCCTTTACCACCTAACTTTAATGGGCAATAACCCCAACATCTTACCATAGACCTATAAAAACTATACATTTTTTAGAATCAGCAATGAGAGATCTATTAAATGATACCACATTCAAGTGTGTAGAACATAATGAAAATCCCCCCCCCTTTTATTTTTATTTTTGACCCCCCCAGCAGTGAAATCCCAAAAAAATTTTCATTTATTAAACTTCCATAATTCTTAAAAGATACAAACCAGAAAAATGTGGTATCAAGTTGCAAGATATTTTAAAAATTTATTGAAAAAATATATATACATTGTGAATTTTGACAGTTTTTACGCCTGCAGATTAATAGAGAACTACAAATAATTATTCACATGGATGAAAAAACAGCAAAAATACAAATTGAACGCCATATTACATCAAGTTGATTCATAATTACACAAGTTTTTTCAAACTACTTTTTTCTGGGAAAACATATTGAATACCATTGTTCCTGGCTTTAAAGTTGGTGTGCTTAATAAACTAAAATTTCATCTCTTGATATGTCGCATGTTATCTCTAATTTGTGGAAAGTAATAGTAAACTATGTCCTGATGGTGCAAAAAGCTAACCTCAAAGTCATCAAATTCCTCATTATAGGAATGTACAAATCCCAACCATTTCTGATCATTGTAAGTACAAACTATGTACTCTCCTATTTTCGGATTAACTTCAACATTATCTTCACCCATAAAAGCTTTGCTTATAATCCTCACCTCACCAACTTCATCAGAAGATAATTCAAGTGTTTTTGTTATTTGCATTAATAGGTACAAATCTGTGGAATTTTTGTTTTCCTGTTAGCCACATACTTTTTTCATATCTGTCACTTAAAATTTTTTCCATAGCTTCAATTTCTTCAGAATTTATGAAAAAAAAATTTGTGCTCACTTATATTGTTTGAACAAAATTCAAACATGTCTTCTGGTGTTAATATTTGATTTGCGAATGTTCTCTGCATACTCACTCTGGCTACAGATCTTTTCACTGTACCCCCAATCCCATCACAAGCACTCTTACCATGGCTTGTGGCAAAGAAATGCCACTCACATTCCAGCCCAAAATCTTCATTTTTTGATATGAAGGTGGGATTTTCTAATAATAGGTATGAGTGTATTTAAAAAAGTGTAAACCATTATAGTGTTATGTTTTGTATTTGGAGATAAAAAACAATAACTTGAATGTTTTGTTTCATTACTTTCTGGTTCCTTATAATATAACAGAAAGGGATGCACTGTGCATTGGGTATTTTCCCAATGAAAACCTTGGGCTGCATCCTGTACTACAAATGAGTAGTTTTCTGAAAAGAACTACAGATGTATGGCTATTTAAATTATTATTAAAGTTTTTTAGAAATGCACTCTGATTCTTTGCTATAAAGTGATGATGTGTCAATTTGACAATTTTTGTGCTTAATGAATTTATATAATCATCTATAGATCCTTTTTTTTCAACCACATTGCATTGATCCGTAGTAACCCATTGGTTATATTTTATTTCCTCACATTCAGGATCGTTAACACTGAAAAGTGAGCAAAAAATTCTTAATACCTTGTTCTTTTGGACAGAGATTACATATTTGCATCATGCAATTCCTGTTGTTGACATCACACGCTACTTTCTCCATAAGAGTTGTGTATTCCAACCCTTTGACACCCAAAGCTGAGAATTATATTTTGGCATTCTGGTGGTATGTACATACACACACACAATGGGTACCAGCAGCTCCAGCTAAAACACAATGTCTGGGGCAAAGGCTGGCAAAACTAGAGAAGCCAATTTGGGGACACTCTGGATTATTTTTATAGAGACTAAAAGCTTCTTTCAGATTCATTAACACGAGTCTTTTCTGCACAGATTCTTTATACCCACTTTCATTTCTGATACTCAGGCAGTCCTTTGTACCTGGGCACAAATGACTAATTTCATCTGATTTTGAAAAATTTCTGAACAGAATCTTTAGTACCTTTAGTTATTACTTTTCCTTTTGACATGGGTTCAATTTCAGGAATAATTCCAAGTCTTTGTTTTATATTTCTGCTTTTCTTAACTAAATATTCAGTTGTCTGAAATAGATTTATAGTTTTTGATATGGTAAATGGAGATAATGTCAATATTTTGAATTTCCTCTCATAACTGTCAGTAGAATGGAAAGCTTCAACCAGTTCATTCATGAGATGAATCATTGACCTGAAACAAATTCATGAATGTATAATAGCTATAAACAAAACATTACATGTGCATATTAAATTTTTTTGATTATAATATTGATTTCAAGTGTAACAAAATGAGCATTCTTTGAGATAGTCAAATTAAACCAAAAATTATTTTGTGACCAAATGAATTCCAAATGATTTAATGGGCCCATTGATCTCCAATCTTTAGGGAGTTGTGCTTCTAGTTTCTACTATCAAAGGTGAATGCCTACATTTTGTTTTTATGCTTCAGTTTTAGTTTAGGTATATTCATACTTAATAATAGCGTATCATTTTAAAATTCATACCTTTGAATTTCATGATCCAACTTTGTAGCTTTTGATGGGCTTGGGATCTCAATTTCTAAATTTGTTTCTAGCTTTCATTTTAAAGAATGATGTGCTTTTTCTATTGTTTGAATAGCTTTTGCTTCTTTTCTTGAGGAACCCAAACCATCTGAAATTTTTGAATTAATAAATATTTGACTCCATTTGATATATATGAACAATAACAATTAATATGTCAACATATTAATTTCATTAAGTTTTTCAGCAACTGCTGAAAAACTGTCTTGAAAGTAAATGCATTATAAATAAATAATATAAATAAAAAAATTGTAAATATAAAAAGTATCTATCATTAAATACTTACGCTTCTTCACTGGAGTCACAGCAAGACTTTCTAGAACTTGAGAAACCTCTTCTTTGGCATTACTTGATATACTTGGATCATATTCATCGTTTTCTGAAATAACATTTTCAGAAGACTGATTGTGATCAGACTCTTCACTTTGTGATGTTGATAGCAACTCTGGTCTCTGGGTCAATAATTTTCTACAGTTGCTACATAGTACAGTATTCCTTTGTAGTTTCCATTTACATCGATCATAAAGTGATTGGCTGATGGTTCTTATAGCCTTGTGTATCTTTTTCTTATGTTTTTGTAAAGGATCATCACAGTGTCTAACCATTTTTCATTACTAAAAATACACAATTGTAAATCTCAAAAATAAGATATGATTTGACTCAAAATAAGCACATCTGTAATAAAAATAAGCATAATTAACAAACATTTGAGAGAGAGACTGCGTGAATATGAGTTATACTTAGGATGTAAATATATCATTTGTAGTTCTCTATTTTAGTCTGTGTAAAAATGTCAAAATTTCAATGTACAATGAACCGTACAAATGTCAATGTACATATTTTTTCAATAATTTTTAAAATATCTTGCAACTTGATACCCACATTTTTTATTGTTTGTATCTTTTAACAATTAATGGAAGTTTAATAAATGAAATTTTTTTTTTTATTTCACTCTCTAGGGGTGGGGTAGGGGTCAAAAATAAAAAAAAGGGGGAGAAAATTTTCATTATTGTTCTACACATTTGAATATGGTATCACTTAATAGATCTCTTCATGCTGATTCTAAAAATGTATAGTTTTATAGGTCTACAGTAAGATGTTTGAGAGTTATTGGCCATTAAAGTTAGGTGGTAAAGTGGGGGCCCATATCTCAAAAACTATGGGTCACAGAACTTTTTTATATGAACCAGTGAAATCAGCACCCAGAAGAACCCCATATGTCAATTTTCAGTAAAATCTGGGTTGGAGTGGTGACAAATTTTTTAATTTTTTGGTGATTTGTCCTGGAATGCTCCTATTCAGAAAACATTCTCTCTGAAAATACAGAGGATGCGGGTGTGCAGAGAAGCTTTGAAACAATAGTCTTAAGGAGAGGAAATTGGTCCTCCTGCTTCCAAATTTGAACTGGACAGCGTTTCCTATCTACAAGAGGTTCAGATGCATATCGGTCTGACTCCCCTGCAATCAGTAGAACAGGAGCAGTCTTTTTTTCAACCTTTCTTCTCTTGTAACTTCCCCAGATTGCTCTCCTTTTGTGATCTCCATAAAACACGCTTCAAGAAAGTCCTCTTCCTCTTTCGCATAGGAGAACTGGAATTTGAGCTGCTTTTGCTTCCACTTTCATTACCTTCACTCATTTTCATTAGAATCATTACCACCTTTGTCATTTTCAATACCTATGACTTCTTCAATCAGCCAGGATTTAGCCTGCCCTTTTTGATCTTGTTGAAAGAAAGATAACTTATAATGCGGATCTATTGCAGTCGCAGTCACACAAGACCTGTTTTTTATGTTCAAAGACCCCATCATTACTCTCTAACAAGAAATGCGCTCGAAGAGAAGTCAGGAGTTCTCTCTGTCGTTTGAACACCTTGGTCATCATGGCCAATCTTTGAAAGAAATCTTTATTAAATACAAATGCTTGGGATTACGTAAGACAAAGTTGATTTTTCTGAACTCATTTCCTGAGTTAGTTGGAAGAATGGTTTTAATATTTTAAGGAGACTTCATATCAGTGTCCACTCAAGGATGTGATGGTAGGTAATTCACTACGATCAGCCAAATACAGTTGCACTGGAATTTTTAATTTATATAATCTTTCTAGCATCAAATATGCACTGTTCCAATGTGTTGGGACATCTTGAACCAATAGGAGAGGCTCAAGATTTTGCTGCACTTGAATGCGTTTGAAATTGTTACAGGCCAAAGGAGAATGATTAAAGTGAGTTGCAAGGTGGCAACCTTTTGCAAGGATATCAATTACACTCCTCTGAACCATAATTGAGTCACTAATAACCAGTTGGAGTAAATGAATGCTGCAGTGTATTGAAGGTATTTCAGCCAGGTCACTACCAAGAGCCATATCACTAGCTCCATCCCTCACCAATAAATTCCTCTTATTTGCATGAAGATCCAAACTATCCCACATAGAGCGAAACTTTTCAGATATATTCTTGCCAGTATGTGACCCTGAGAAATGAGAGGCATGTAGCACAGCATCGTATCTTTCAAAATCTTTACCTATCCAGTGACCCGATAATGATATAAAACTTTCTTGAGAGGTTGTGCATGTCCAAATATCTGAAGAAAAGATGACATGCTTTACTACTACCAGCTTCTGAACAATTTTAGACTTGAACTCATTATAAAGACGAGGAATTATAGTATCAGAGAAGTACCTTCTGCTCGGTAAGAGATATCTGGGCTGGAGGTAGGCCATTAGATCAATAAAAATATCATATTCAACTGAAGTAAATGGCTGGTTGTCCAAAACCATCATCATGCCAATTTTACGGTGAATCATCACAGACCTGGAGTCATTGATGTCCCATATTTTTTTAGATGAAAAGCTTTCCTCCATTGAGATCTGCTTACTCATTTGGTCCATTTGGGCATTGTACAACAAAAGGTATAGGTGCCATAAGAACCTGAAAATTTGATTTTTTTTTTTTGTGAAAAATGTAATTTTTAATAGTCCATAACTCAAAAATAAAGTGGTGTACACCATTTCTGAGGGCATATTTGGAAAGATTGAGTCAACATCACCTAAAGTACCAATTTTGAGCTATATATACGTATATATACACACAGGGTGTCCATAAATGTTTACCCTGAAAACGGTATGCTCTCATGCTTTAATGACGAATCTTACATCCATTTTCATTTTACAGGTGATCTCGTACATGCATAGAGTTTCTGTGCTGGTGTGTTTCGTCTACCGCATTCGCTGCTAGGAGCGCTGTAGTAGCTGTTCAGTTAAGATGGCATCTGTGACAGAGAAGGCACAATGTGTTGTGTGGCTTGCAGAAACAAAATCTCCTGTCAGTGTTCAGCGAAGGTTCAGAACAAAGTATGGAAAGAATCCACCTGATGTGAAGTTAATTAAGTCGTGGATGAAAAAATTCTTGGAAACTGGAAAAGGGAAAGAGCAGTGGTAGACACTGTTTCCGCAACTGTGTACCTGGATATGCTCACCAATTACGTCATCCCCCAGCTGCAGGACAGGCAGCCAACTGTCATCTTCCAACAAGATGGGGCACCCCCTCATTGGGCGCATGTTGTTCGTGAAACTCTCGACGCAACATTTCCAAATCGATGGATTGGCAGGGATGGGCCAATCCCATGGCCCCCAAGATCACCAGACATTACCCCACTGGATTTCTTTCTCTGGGGTCATGTTAAAGATTTTGTTTATGCAACAGTTGTTCCAGATATCAGGACATTGCAAGAACGCATTACAGATGCAATTGCAACAGTTAACCCACAAATGTTGGAAAATGTGTGGTGTGAGTGTGAATACCGTTTAGACATTTTATGTGCCACTAGGGGTGCACATGTGGAAGCTTATTAAGTTCATTAACTATGTTTCAAAACTGTATGTTTATCTACTTATGATTAAAACTGTGTTTGAATAAGAGTGTTTATTTAAAAGTTATAGCATGCTGTAACTCTTTATGTACTTCAGTGTTCCTGAGGATGTCATTAGACGAAAGCGCTTGAGCACCATTCTGTTTCTTTTCCTTCGTGGTTTTATTCATCATATATATATATATATATATTATATATATATATATATATATATATATATCCCCCTCCCCGCGGGCGGTCTTTCTGGGGTGGATCGCCCGCGGGCTCCTGCCTCCATGTGGCGAGGGGGGTCAGCCGCGGCTGGGGGCCCTGCCGGGTCCCCCGCCCGGTTGCGAAGTAGACTTTTAACATACCCTGCTATCCTACAGCCCCCTCTTTCCTGTCTTCCCCTCTTTCCCCTCTTCCTTGCCCCCTCTGTTTTTTTTTCTGCTTTCTCTTTCACTTCGCGCGCCCCGTGGGCTGCCGGGGCTGATCGCTGGGGGTCTCGCTCCCATGGTCGGGGCCGGACTAAGTTGGCTGGTAGGGTGCCTGGGACCCTGGGGGGCCTTGGTCTTTGCTGCCGGCGGGGGAGAACTCTCGATGCTGCAAGGGCCCCTTTTGAAACGGGGGTACCCGCATGGGACGAGGCACCCATCCCCCGCCGGCGTGCGCTTGGTCCCCTTGGGCCCCGGGTAATCGGTTCCCCGCGGCCCCGGGCGCGAAACAACAATAAAATTTTTTGTATGGAAACATTTACAAATCTAAAGGACCTCGTTGACGACCCGGCTTGTGCATATGACCTCCTCTGACTACCTCTTTGGACCGTGGGTCTGGTAAGGGCAGTCGGCAGCCCTCGCCCACCCCGTCTGCTCTTCTTGCCGACACCTCCTCTCCCTCTCTTCCCCAGGCTCGTGGCGCCGCTGCCCGACCCCCGCCAGTAGCGGATGGACCTGCAGTGGACCCCCCGACCCCTGGATCCCCCCATATTCCACGTCCCGATAGGGACCCACCTGCTTTTTCGCCCTCAGGTGGGAGGCCCGCGGCCCCGGTCGCCTCCCACTCCGGTCGGGCCTCATCGCCCCCGGCCCCCTCGGCCCCTGGGGGACGTGGGACCCGACGTCGCCGTCCGCCTTTCTCGTCTTCTCGCCCCCTCGAAGTTCCGGTGGTGTTTGGCCAGACGGCTTCACTCGGCCTTAGGACGATGGACAAGTTCCTCGTCCTCCGCCCCTCCTCCTCCAAGCCCCTCCCCACTAACCACGAACGCCTCTTTCGAGCGATCCATGGGAAGACGGGGACGGCGCGTTTTGACCTTCGGCCTCAGAGGGATGGCTCCATTTTGATAAGGTCGCGTTCCTCTGCCGAAACCTCCTCTCTGCTCGCTATCCCCGATGTCCTGGGCTGCGGGATCACGGTGACTCCCCACCCCCGCCTCAATCAGTGCCAGGGCACGATCTACGCTGCTCGTCTTCTACCCATCCCGGTGGAGGACCTCCAGACTGACCTCGCCTCCCAGGGTGTGGTGAGAATATACCGTTTTCCCGACAGATCGCGATCCCCAGCCGTCCCTTCTCCTCGCCTTCTCCTTACTTTTGACTCACTGGTGCCCCCCGTTTCGGTATTCTGGGGCTTTGGTGAGAGACGAGCATGCGAATTCTCGGTTCGGCCATACGTGCCAGATCCTACGCGCTGTTTTCAGTGCAATAGGTTTGGCCACGTGAGCAGTTCCTGCCGTCAGCCGGCCCCGTTGTGTGTCCGCTGCGGCGGCCCTCCCCACCCCTTGCCCTGTACTGCTCCGCCTTCCTGCACCAACTGTCATGGACCGCACCCTGCTTCATCCCGCTCTTGCCCGTCCTTCCTCTTTGAGAGGGAGGTTCGGGCCCTCTGTTCATCAGAATTTCTCAGCGCTCGGGAGGCGCGGGACCGGTTGCGTGGCCGCGAGGCCCGGCGTGGTACCTCGTACGCCGAGGCTCTCCGTCCCCGGCCGCCGCCGGCCCAGACCCCGTCCTCACCGGCGGTTCCCGACGCGCCTCCACCCACCGTGTCCGCTACTCCCTGTCTATCCTCTGCCGCCCAGCGGACTCCCGCCGCGGCTCCCTGTACTACCAGCGCGTCCCCACGTGCTCCCTCCGCGAACGCCGATGCTTCGTCGGCAACCCCCCCTGCCCCTTCTACGCCCTCTCCACCGGCGCTTTCGGCCACCCCCATTCCGGACCGTGACCCGCCGTCGCCCATGCGGGCCGCACGACGGAGGGGAACGGGCCGCAAGCGCCGCGCCAATAGTGACCCCGAAAGGTTCGAGGCCATAGGCCTCGCATCACCTTCCTCTCCCAGACACAAACGCCCCCTTCGCCCTACCATCCCGGTGTCCTCACCGTCCCCGCTGCGCAACCGTTATGGACGCTCCCCCCTGGGGTCCCCGACGACCCTCGTGGTGGGGGCGGAGATACATCCCTCACCGGTTCGGTCGATGGACCCACTGGAGGGGGAACTCGCCCGCCTGGTCGGCGTGGGTGGGATGAGCACGCCCCCGCGCGTGACCTACCCCACCTCTCTCCTTGACCTGCCTATGCATCCGGGTGAGGTATCCTTTTCCACTCCCCCTTGTAGTCCAGCCTCCCCTGCACCTCCGGTGAAGGGAGGGGCCTTCTGGATACCCCTCACATCCCCTTCTCTGCATCGCTCTCCCCCGGGCGTCCGGGTGACTCCTCTTCAGGAGGATTTGCCGGCGTCAGTTTCCACATCGCCCCCCCGTCGGGGTGACCCTCGCCTTCGCCCACGTTCGGCGTCCCCCGTTGGGCCCCGGGGCTTTCCAATCCCCTTGTTAATCTCGGGCCGCCCGATCGGCCCACCCACCCCATAACCATCCGTTTCGCAGACTTTCCTACCCCTCCATATACTGTACTTCGCTCCTGCAGTGGAACATCCGCGGGCTCCTGGTAGGCCTCGAGTCTCTCTTCTCTCCTGGCCTCCAGGTGTCCGGCGTGTTTCTGCCTTCAGGAGACGATACTGGGCTCCCGTTCCCTCCCTCGAGTGTCCGGCTACTGCGGGCTCCCTTCCCCGCCTCTCGATGGGGCGGGTAGGGGGGCTCCGCGGTCTTCGTGCACCGCTCCGTCCCTTTCCGCCCCCTCCCGCTCCGTACTGTCTTGCAAGCTGTGGCCGTGCGCCTTTCTTTGTGGCGTCAGCTCACGGTCTGCTCTCTTTACCTCTCCCCTAACGTACGCCCTCCACCCGATTCTCTCCGTGACCTAATTCTGCAGCTTCCCCGCCCTTTCCTGCTTCTCGGGGACTTCAACAGTCGGGACCCGGCCTGGGGGGACGTTTGCTCCACCTTTCTCTCCGGGACCCTTCTCTCCCTTATGGACGAGCTAGAGTTCACCTTTCTGAACGATGGCTCCCCAACCTGCCTCCACTCGGCCCATGACAGTTTCACCTGTATTGATCTTTCCCTGGTTTCCCTCGATATCGTGACGGAGTTCACCTGGGAGGTCCTGCCGGATTCTTCCGGCAGTGACCATTTCCCTGTGTGTCTTACCCCAACCCGTCTCCTCCCCCCCACCTCTGTCCGCCCGCGCTGGCTGTTCGCCCGAGCGAAATGGGCCTCATACACGAGGTGCACGGCGATCTCGCCGTCCATTCCTGCCTTTCCCTCCGTTAGTGAGGCCCTCGCCTTTCTCGAAAGCAAGATCCTCTCGGCTGCCACCAGTTGCATCCCCCGTACCTCAGGCTCCCCCAGCCGCGCAGCGTCCCATGGTGGACCCCAGAGTGCTCCCGTGCCGTTCAGGAGCGGCGCCGTGCTGGCCGTCGCTTCTACCGGACCCGCCAGCCGGAGCATAAGATGGCGTTTCAGCGCCTGAAGGCAGTGGCCCGTCGGGTCTTGAAACTAGCCCGGCGTACCTCCTGGCGGAGTTACGTGTCCGGGATCTCCTCCTCGACCGCCCCCTCGACTGTTTGGCGCAAGGTGCGTAGCTTTGAGGGGACCCGTGTCCCCCTCGACCCCCGGTGCTTCGGGTCGGGGACGACGAGTTCGTGTCCGATCCGGAGGCCGTCGCGAACGCACTCGCGGCGCACTTCGCAGCCATCTCCAGTTCCGATTCCCCATCCCGCCGCGACCCACCGGAATTTCCACCTCATAGGGATGACCCTATAATCACCTCTTCCACATGACAGAGCTTCGGGAGGCCCTCCGCCCCCGGCCCCGATAATATCCCCTATGACTTGTTACGGCACCTCCACCCCTCTGCTCTCAGCTTTCTACTGGACCTCTATAACCGGATTTGGTTGGAGGGTTCATTTCCGGACCGATGGCGTGAGTCATCGTCGTCCCCATCCGAAGCCCGATAAAGACCCCTCACTCCCGTCGAACTATCGCCCCATTTCCCTAACATGCTGTGCCTGCAAGGTGATGGAGGCGATGGTCGCCTCGCGGCTGTCCTTTACCTTGGAGGCGAGTGACCAGTACCCTGCTACCCAGGCTTGTTTCCGGCGCTTCCGGTCTACCACCGACCCCCTCCTTCTCCTTAGCCATGACGTGCAGGAGGCTTTCTCCCGGCGTCAATTTGTACTCGCCGTCTTTTTCGACCTCCAGAAGGCCTACGATACTACCCGGCGGAGCGCGGTCTTCGACTGCTTACGCTCCCTGGGTTTCGTAGGCTTTCTCCCTTCCTTTATTTATAACTTCTTGTCCGCCCGTTCTTTCCGCGTCCGCATCGGTTCTGCCCTCTCTGACCGCTTTCCGTTGGAAGAGGGTGTCCTTCAGGGTAGTGTCCTTAGCGTCTTGTGTTTCTCACTCGTGATGAACACAGTCGCTACGGTCCTGCCTACATCCGTTCGTAGCTCCCTCTTTGCCGATGACCTGGCTATCTATTGCTCTGGCCGCCTCCCGTCTTTGGCTGAACGTCGGCTCCAGCTAGCCATCAACGCGGTGGTTCGCTGGGCGTCCTCGGTTGGCTATGCTTTCTCACCCTCTAAGTCTTCCAGTATGCTTTTCCGTCCTCGGCGCCTCCGTCTGTCGCATACCTTCGCCCTACCCTTGCTGGCACTCCTCTTCCCCTCGTCCCATCCGTTAGATTCCTGGGTATGACCCTCGACGGATTTTTCGGTTGGGTTCCACACCTTAGGCGGTTGCGGCAAACATCTCGCCGCACCCTCTCCCTTTTGGGTCATCTGTCCCACACGACCTGGGGGGCGGACAGGCGTACTCTGCTGCGCCTGTACACCTCCCTGGTGCAATCCCGTGTCGACTACGGCTGTGTGGTCTACAGCTCCACCTCCTCTCCGGCACTCCGTATGCTGGATCCTCTTCTCCACCGTGGCCATCGCCTGGCGTCGGGTGCCTTCCGCGCTCGTCCCCTGTCGCTAGTCTTCAGGTGGACTGTGGACACCCCCCCCTGCCCCTTCGCCGGGGCCTTCTCATGGCGAAGTGTTACCTTCGCATCTGCCGCCTTCCGATGTCCCTACTCTCTCCGCGATCTCCCAGGCGCTACCCGGCCTGACACGTGGCATTTCGCTGCCTCTCTGGCCGAGATTTTCTCGTCCCTGGGGATCCCCCCACCCTCTATTCTGCCGTTCTCCTTCGATCTGTCGCCCCCCTGGCGGACCACCCCTATCTGCCGTTGCCAGGCGCTCCGTGGCCTGCGTAAGGAGTCTCTTCCTGCCGTCCTCCGGTCTTTTTCTGGCCCATCTTCCCGTCCATTCGGACGACGTTCCCGTCTACACCGACGGCTCGCGCTCCCCTGCAGGTGTCGCGGCCGCCGTCTTCTCTCGTCATTGTCACCTACCTCCCGGGGTATCCCCTGCCGGTTCAGGCCTCCATCTTTTCCGCGGAGCTCTTTGCCCTTCTGGAAGCCCTCCGTCTGGTATCGGGTTGTTCGCCGTCCTCCTGTACCATTTTTTCGGACTCGCTGAGCGCCCTTCAGGCGCTCGAGCGCTATGATTCCCCGGACCCCCTCGTACGCCTTATTCAACAGGAGTACCATGGATGTCCTGCACACCGTTCACCGGATCCGGGTCACCTTCTGCTGGGTTCCCGCCCATGTTGGTGTTTCCGGTAATGAGGCGGCGGACCGCATAGCCCGGTCCGCCGCCTCGCTGCCTCCCTCCCCCGCCCGCTCCCCTTCTCAGACTATGTGCAGGTCTTTCGTTCCTTTTACGACCGCATGTGGCAACAGTCCTGGGACGATGCCACCGGAAATAAACTCTGGTCCATCCACCCCCGTCTGTCATATTGGGTGTCCTCTTTCCACCGCTCCAGACACAAAGAGGTCGTCCTTGCGCGGCTTCGCATCGGCCATACGCGCCTCACGCACGGTTATCTTATGTTCCGGCAGGAGGCTCCTCGTTGCGCCTCCTGCCAGTCGCCCCTCACCGTCTCTCACATCCTTGTGGAATGCCCCACCCTGTCGTCAGTACGTCGTCGCGCCTTCCCATTCCTTTCTGATTTCCCCCTCCCCGAACTTTTACGCCTTATGCTCGCTGAGAGCCCTCTCTTCTCGCCTGACCGTCTTTTCCTCTTCCTCTCCCACTCTCGCATCCTATCTGAGCTTTAGGTGACTTCTCACCTGTAGTCCGCTGTTCTCCCTTTTCTAGTGCCTTTTCTCCGTCTCCGTTTCTCTTTCTCGTATTCCGCCTCGCCATGATATCCGCTACCATATAGCGGGAAGTGGCGGTAAATGCCCCAATACAAAATATATATATATATATATATATATATATATATATATATACATATATACATATATACATAGGGTGTCCCATAGGTCCGGCATCATAGGAAGAAATAATAAAAAAAGGCAAAACAAAAGCTTTTATTTACAGAATGTGCTCAATATGTCTACCATTGTTTTTAATACACAAATTCAGACGTGATACCCAGTCAGCAAGCACATGGTGAATGATGTCAGGAGTAATGGTGTTACATGCCCCAATAATGCGCTGCTGCAAATATTCAACACTCCTAATTTTCTCTGCGTATACCAGCGCTTTCAAGTGGCCCCAGAGATAAAAATCTAGTGGCGTGAGATCTGGGATTCTAGCTGGCCATTCCACAGGCCCTCGACATCCTATCCAATGACCAGGGAATTGTTGGTACAGATATTCCCTCACGGGTGCTGTAATTTGCAGGAGTGCCGTCTTGCTGGAACCATGTTGGGAAATTTCCTTCTTCATTCAAGACACTGGGAAATGCTTCTTCCTTGAGCATACGTAGGTAGGTGCCTCCAGTGACATGTTCATCGAAAAAGAGGGGGCCTATGATGTGATCCAAATGCCACACCATACCATCACCTGAGATGCACCTTGTTCCTTTGAAGAGGTATACCAGTGAGGGTTGTTTTGAGACCAGTAGCGGGTGTTCTGTTGATTTACCTTACCATTTCCATAAAAAACATCCTCATCACTGAACAGAATGGTGGATAGGAAATTGGCATCCCGAGCATATGAATTATGGTTTGTAGAGATAGAAAAATATGAATTTCTCCTATGATGCTGGACTTATGGGACACCCTGTATATATGTATATAATATGATGAATAAAACCATGAAGGAAAGGAAACACAGAATGGTGCTCAAGCGCTTTCGTCTAATGACATCCTCAGGAACACTGAAGTAAATAAAGAGTTCAAGACTATATATAGGTCACAAAAAATATATATATGTGTATATATATATAATAAATATAGAAATAAAAATTGTGACAGGAGCATACAAATTTGTAAGGAAAACTACCAATTTTAGCACTTTGCCCTTCTTGTCTAAATCCGTTCTGAATGAATTCAACACAAGATGAAATGGATTGTGTTTATAGATAATGCCTGAATGATATATAGGTCACAATAAATTTTAAAAAATATATATAAAAATAAATTGAAAAATAAAAATTGTAAGAGGAGCATACAAATTTATAAGGGTGTCAAGAAGATACTCTTCTTGGTTAGAATTAATCCTTACCATTTCATTTTAAATGCTATTAAAGCTAAAATAATGTAAGATTATAAAATTACAACTTAATTCTACTCCCACATTGACCCTTTCTAAACGATCAGAATGTGTTCATCCATTCATTTCCTGAGAAGTGATGTTATTTGTATGACAAGTTGTCTCTAACCTCTCTCTTGTTTGAGATACATTACCTCCTGGTGAGTACAGCCCGACTTGTCTTGTAACTTTTATTCTTTATTTTATTATTTCAAATTTTTGATGTTTTGATATTTGTATTGTGATTCTTTTTTGTTTGCTTTAATTGTATAATGTAAATGTCTTTCCAGTATAACTGATATTCATAATTCTTATAAGGTTCTTTCTGAATGCTGGTACTCTCCGATACCACATCGGCAAAGAAAAACATTCTTTTGTAAATAATTCACTAAGAGAAATACACTTAGAGGCTGTTGGATACATCTCAGCATCCACCAGATTCCATTTTGGGTTTTTTTTGGCCTCTAGTCCTGACTTATATCCTAACTTGAGCAATAAGCTTTCCTGCCCATATTTATATACTATCATCATTTATCTTTTCCTTTAGTCATTCATGTTTAGTCACTTTTCATTTAAGTTAATTTCTGTATAGTTTAATTATATATCCTTTTGTTATACCCATTTAATTAGTAACTTAGTTTTCATTATAAATATAATTTAAATTTTTTTTTATATTAATTTTCTTCATCCTAACTAACAACTAAGTGTAACTTTTAAATTCCAATCCTAAATCTTTTACGAACCTGGTCTCTCTTTGACATATGGAAAACTACCAAAGTTTTAGCACTCTGCCCTTCTTGTCTAAATCCATTCCGAACGATTTCAAAACAACAGGATCAAGTTGGAAAAAGACCTTGGCTCATGTTAAAGTTATTTGTAAGTTGGATGATAGCAGACTCAAGAATATTTTTTATTAACAATGTTGCTAATGAAACAAAACTGAAGCATTATTCCAATCAATACAGTGGGATAACTCTGACAAATGGACAAAAAGGGCACTGGATGACTGTCCTGTTCTAATGGAATATTGACGCATGTGCAAATCCTTTTCCTGTCTGACCAATGTAAAAGGAATCACATTGTTTACAACCATTTTTATAGATAATGCCTGAATTATTGGTAGGGCTATTTTTTACTATGATATTTTTCACAATTGTTATATGAAAATACTACATTAATATCCAGAAGTTTAAGTACATTAGCAATGCCTAAAAAGCCCAGGAAAAATGGAAGTACTAAAATATTCTTTGACAAAATGCGAGTGTTGTTATTCACACGATAGAAGGTTCATTTTGCCTTGTTAAGACAAGATTCCATAAACGCAGGTGGGTAGCACAGATCATTTCCAATACCATTGATTTTTTCCAATTCGGCATTGATGTATTCCAGACTGGCGATCCTAAGAGTGCGGAGAAACATTGAAGAAAATATGGCCACCTTAATGGGGGTGTCATGTCCAGAGTAAAAGTGTACGTAGGACAAATTGTTTGTTTTTTCCAGTAGATACTAAACTTAAAACCTGGGCTTTCCCTATGTACAGTGTACATGTACATCCAAAAATGGGATTGAATTGTCTTGTTCCACTTCTAAAGTAAACTTAATGGAGGGGACTTGATCATTTAACTCAGGGGTCACCAACCTGGGCGGTAGCGCTCACTAGTGGGCTCACATTAAAGGTAATTAAACATTTATTTCATTATTTACTTCATTGATTATGTTGATTTATTCTTTTTGATCTAAGGTGGGTGATAAGCTTTTTTAATTTTCAAAAAATCGTAAAAGTGGGTGGTGAACAAAAAAAGGTTGGTGACCCCTGATTTAACTGAAGGAGGAAGTCATCCAGGTCACGCTTCATGGGCCAGACACAAAATATCGTTGATGTGCCGCAACCATGGGATGCCAACCCCCAGGATTCTCGGAATATAAGTAATTTTGAAAAACTCCATATAAATATTGGAGAGGAGGGGTGACAAGTGGTTGCCCATGGCCATCCCAAAACCCTGTTGATAATACTCGCGATTGAATGTGAATTTACAGTATTTACTGCAAAGCTTAATAAGTTCCAAAATGATGTGTGCAGGTAGTGAGTATTATCAACTGGTTTTTGGGATGGCCATGGGCAACCCCTTGTCGCCCCTACTCTCCAATATTTATATGGAGTTTTTTTAAATTACTTACATTCCGAGAATCCTGGGGGTTGGCATCACATGGTTGTGGTACATCAACGATATTTTGTGTATCTGGCCCATGAATCATGACCTGGATGACTTCCTCCTTCAGTTAAATGATCAAGTCCCCTCCATTAAGTTTACTTTAGAAGTGGAACAAGACAATTCAATCCCATTTTTGGATGTGCGTGTACATAGGGAAAGCCCAGGTTCTAAGTTTAGTATCTATTGGAAAAAACAAACAATTTGTCCTATTTACACTTTTACTCTGGACATGACACCCCCATTAAGAAGGCCATATTTTCTTCAATGTTTCTCCACGCTCTTAGGATCGCCAGTCCGGAATACATCAATGCTGAATTAGAAAAAATCAATGGTATTGGAAGTGATCTGTGCTACCCACCTGTGCTTATGGAATCTTGTCTTAACAAGGCAAAACAAGCCTCTTGTTGTGTGAATAATAACACTCGCACTTTGTCAAAGAATATTTTAGTACTTCCATTTTTCCCGGGCTTTTTAGGCATTGCTAATGTACTTAAACTTTTGGATATTAATGTAGTATTTTCATATAACAATATTGTGAAAAATATCAGTAAAAAATAGCCCTACCAATAATTCAGGCATTATCTATAAAATTGGTTGTAAACAATGTAATTCCTTTTACATTGGTCAGACAGGAAAGGATTTGCGCACACGTGTAAAACAGCATCAATATTCCATTAGAATGGGACAGTCGTCCAGTGCCCTTTTTGTCCATTCACTGTATTGATTGGAATAATGCTTCAGTTTTGTTTCACTCTAGCAACATTGTTAATAGAAATATTCTTGATTCTGCTGTTATCCAACTTACATATAATTTTAACATGAGCCAAGGTCTTTTTCAACTTGATCCTGTTGTTTTGAAATCGTTCAGAATGGATTTAGATAAGAAGGGCAGAGTGCTAAAACTTTGGTAGTTTTCCCTTATAAATATTTTTGTATGCTCCTCTTACAATTTTTATTTTTCAAATTATTTTTTTATTTTTTATTTTTTTGGTGACCAATATATCATTCAGACATTATCTATAAAATTGGCTGTAAACAATCCATTTGATCTTGTGTTGAATTCGTTCAGAACAGATTTAGACAAGAAGGGCAAAGTGCTAAAATTGGTAGTTTTCCTTACAAATTTGTATGCCCCTCCCACAACTTTTATTTCTATATTTATTATATATATATATTTTTTTTGACATATATATAGTCTCAAACTCTTTATTTACTTCAGTGTTCCTGAGGATGTCATTAGACGAAAGCGCTTGAGCACCATTCTGTTTTTCCTTTCCTTAGTGGTTTTATTCATCATAAATATTTTTCATGTGTTACTTTAGCTCAGTATGAATCATCTTTCAGTATCCCAAAAACTGACAAACTGATATGCGATAGAAACGCGTTCTTTGAAGAAGAACCACAAGGGGAAAGTATAACGGATTTCGACTTTACGACGGAGGATATTGCACAAGTCATAGGGAAACTAAAAACACACTCAGCGGCAGGACAGGATAAATGGAATGCCACACTGATCAAAAACTGCAAGAATGCAATCGCTGAGCCCCTATACTGGATATGGAGACGATCATTAAACACGGAGAAATACCGGGCATCCTGAAGAGCGCGAACATCGTCCCAATATATAAAGAGGAGATCGATCCGAGGCCAAAAACTATAGGCCAGTGTCGCTTACATCTCATCTCACCAAAATATTTGAAAGAATTGTTAGACAGAAAATCTATGACTTTTTGGAAACTCAGAAAAATTCAATGATAACCAACACGGGTTTCGGTCAGGCAGATCATGCCTGTCACAACTAATGGAACACTACAACAACATTATTGATTCACTTGAAAGTAATGAAAACTATGATGTACTATACACAGACTTTGCTAAAGCGTTCGACAAGTGTGACCATGGAATCATAATACATAAACTGAAATATATGGGAATAACAGGAAAAGTAGGGAAATGGATATATAATTTCCTTAGTGAGCGGAGGCAAGTCGTTACAGTACAAGGAGTATCTTCATCAGAATCAGAGGTCCTCAGCTCAGTACCACAAGGAACGGTATTAGCTCCACTACTCTTCATAATCATGCTAACTGACATAGATGAGGACGTTACCAGAGACAGCACAGTAACATCCTTTGCAGATGACACAAAGATCAGTAGAAAAATACGAAAACCAGAAGACATAGGATCTCTACAAACCGACATAAACAAAATTTACAAGTGGACGGAAGACAACAATATGAAGTTTAATACCGAGAAATTTCAGCTATTACGGTACGGAAAAAGAGACCTAAAGTCCATGGAATATTATACCCCAAATGGACAGGAATTCCAGAGCAAAAGATTTAGGGGTTGTAATGACAGATGATGCGAAATTTGAAACACAAAATAAGATAGCAGTAAACAGAGCAAAGAGAATAACGGGTCTGATATTGAGAACTTTTAAACGAAGGGATAGGAATGTAATGATCCCCCTACTGAAAACCCTGATAATACCCAAACTGGAATACTGCTCGGTCCTAACATCCCCATATAAAAAAGAAGACATTAGACAGCTGGAGGGGATTCAAAGAAGTTTCACAGCCAAGATCAATGGGTGCAAAGAACTAAATTACTGGGAAAGGTTACGAGAACTAAACCTATATTCACTGGAAAGGAGAAGAGAGAGATACACCATTATTTACACTTGGAAAATAATGGAGAAACTAGTCCCTAATCTTACTCTGAATCCCATAACTCCCCAAACAATGGTGGAAGGAAAACGGTAGACTGTGTCGTATTCCCAAATTGAAGGCGAGACAGGGAACATCCTTAACCCTGAAAGAAAATAGTTTTGTAGTGAGAGGACCAAAACTATTTAATCAGCTGCCCAAAGACCTAAGAAACACGAAGGGAGTTGCAGTGGAAATCTTCAAAGAAGACTAGACGCCTGGCTCAGAACAATCCCCGATGAGCCGGGCGTACCTGGCTATGTGAGGTGGAGAGCGCAAGAATCCAACTCACTACTTCACCAGGCCAACTCGAGAGGAGGGGCGACACGCTTGACCTTCGCGAAATGAGAAATCATCACGTGGAACCTTTGTAAGGTAAGGTAAGGTTATATATATATATATATATATATTATATATATATATATATATATATATATATATATAATAACATACATATATATATATATATATATATATATAATACATATATATATATATACACCATCATTTGGGGTAACTTTGGCCGTTTCTATAAAATCCTAAATTGCTATGTATTTCAATTATTAGCAATTCATTCAGAATGTGATGTTCTCTATAAATATTTTAGGATATAATCTATCAAAATGTAGTTTAACGTTTTATGGTACCATGTCGCTTCTATTTAACATTTCAAATACACGCATTTAGACTTAACCCTACAAAAAAGTTGTGCGATAGAGGGTTAATTTGAATGCCAAGGACAATTTATTGGTAGGTTGTCAGCAATGTTCCCTCTAATTTTTTTTTCATCTCTGCGCAGAATCAAGCTTACCATGCACGCTAGTGTCAGTGCAGTGTGCAGATCTACCACAATTACCAGAGACATTATATATATCCCCATTATAATAATAGCCAAGTTTTGTTTGTTTGTTTATATGTCTGTCTGTTTGTTGCAGAATTGTGTCACGCTCTGAAGGAATTAGATAGGAATAATTAGAAGCTATGAATTATTGTATTACGGGCGGAAATGTGAAGCTCAAGATTTTCATGACTGTGTTCTTTTCTGTAGTTTAGCAATGGGGGAAGGGTGAGGGTGGGGGGAAGGGTGGGGGTGGGGGGAAGGGTGGTGGTGGGGGTAATGGGGGATGGGTGTGGTAATGGGGAGGGGTGGGGGTAATGGGGGAGTGGGTTAGCCCCCAAGTTGTATGAATGGTGAGGAGGTTTTGGGAGATACCAGATTCAGAAATGTTGACACAATGTGAAGCTCAAAATTTTCACGGCTGGGTTCTTTTTTTGTAGTTTAGCCTGTCTAACCATCAGCGAAGCGACGGGAATAATAATAAATATATTTTATAATGATCCTATCCTTTTTTATACTAACAGTGTTCAATGTATCATTCCTGACTTAATAAGCTTGCTCTTCTCTTACGTTGTCGTTCTCTTGCCAATCATCTTCTTATTTCTGCAGCAGTCTCCATTTTCGTGGTTCATATATATTTTGCCGTCATTCTTGACGGCACGGGTACACTAGTATATATATATTTAATAAGTCACCAGAGTTATGTAAAATGATGTAAGTAGTAAAGATTATATAAATTAGGAGTCATTAAAAAGGTAAGCTACTGAACATTTTATTTAATTATATCATATCTCTTGACAATTAAAATCAGCATTTTATTTAGATTTTAGAGTATCCATATATGCATTAATCTTTTACACAAAATTTACCACTTTGTTTTTGACACATGAAAAACAGTTATTTTCCTGATATTCTATACAAAACCACTAATTTCTGTCACTAGAATATGACCCTGAGTCAGTAACAGGCATGCTTAATGATGTGGCAGACAGATTGGCCTTGTTCATGAACTTTTTTCTTCTGTCATTTGCATTCTTTCAATGTTTATAAACTCTGTCCAGATTCACTTCACCACTTGACAAGTGAAATTTTATCTTCATTAGCATATCAAGGTGATTTTCTTTCACACTGTTTCAACATTTAGTTTTGATATTATTAATAATGCTGAAGCTTCACTCACACTCAGCACTAGAAGCTTGAAAGGTTGCACATTAGGGTGTATCATGCTCATTGAAGCACGAATTTCAAGATTGGCAGTATGTATTCCTATGTAAAATTAAATTTTAGGAGTGGTTTGTTTTTTTGAACTTTTGCTAAAAATCATGTTTAAGTGTTCAAATTTCCACTTTTTCTTTTTCTGGTTATGTACAGAACAGCTGTGTAGGACATACACTGTAGTACAAATGTAACAGACTGGTTACTAGAGTTTCACTGTGATAATTTTCTATATTTCAGATACAAAGCTTGGTGAAGATTGTGTAGCCACCATGGCTAAGCAAGGACGAAAGACCAGAAAAAGTTCTGGTTCAAAGCTGAGTGATCTGGTGGGTCCAGGTAAGCAGTTATTTCCCACAGAAGTTCCAACCTGGAGAGCTGTGTTTCAGAGAGGAATCCTCCTCCAGGAAGAGAAGCTGCTTCTGGATGATATGAAGCGAGCTCAGTACCCTCTGCAAGATTTGGCTAAGGACTTGGCATCACTGGTACTGGCACAGTGGCGCAAAAGCAATGCCAAGTTCACTCCTGTGATCATTCAAGAGAGATCCATTGCCAGGAAGATTCTTGTCAGGTGGAATGAAATGATTGACCTAGTGAATGGCAGAGTGAAGACTGCAAAGAGAGAGAGGAGAATATCTGAACTTGATACATTGTTTGACATAACAACCTGCACCTACAGACATGATATCACTCTCTGTGGAACTGAAGCATCTGGCTGTGCTGCTAGAGTTCATGTTAACTGTGACTGTCCTCTGCCTCAGAAGATTCTAGAGCTAGAGTGGCTCCATTACCAGAGGATCAAAACCTCAGAAGTTTCTGGCTTCTTGATAGCATCTGTTTATGTGAAGGAAACAGTGAAGCAGGTAAAGGCTGCTAAGAGGAAGGAGGAAGAACAGAAGGCAGCTGAGAAGAGAAACAGGAAAGAGGAAGAAGAAAAAGAGCTACTGCTTAGAGCTGGTAATGGTGATGAGGTGACTTCCTTGCAAGGGTCTCCAGGCAGAGCAGCTCCTACGGCTGACACAGATTTTTCCAGTACTGCACCAAGCACAAGCTCCAGTGTCAAACTGGCAGTCTCCACCTCTGCCAGGAGGAACTACATGGATATCTCAAGCACTGCTGCGGCTGCAGTCAGGTTCAAGGTGGCAAACACACCTGCAGCAGCCATTACAACTGGTTTCTTGCAAGATCTCATCAAAGCTGGCCATCTATCTGCTGATAAGGCATATCTAGCTGTTGACAGGATGAAGATGTGGAGGGGCAAGGAGTCTAATAGGTGCCTCGGTGGAGGCCCTGGAGAAAAGGACAGAGGGAGAGGAGATCAAAGGAATTTTCTTTGATGGAAAACAAGATAAGACTACAAAGATCATGAGGTACAATGAAGAAACTGGCCGCTTCCATCCTGATATTACAACTGAAGAGCATTATAGTGTTACCTGGGGACCTGAGGGGAAGTATCTCTTCCATTGTACACCAGAAGAACCTGAAGGAAATGAGAAACCTGCACTGAAGATAGCTCAGGCTCTGTTTGAGTGGATTAGTACTCATGGTGTTAAAGATACTACTGTATTGTGGTCCTTGGTGGTGACTCCACAAACACAGGACCTGATGGAGGAGCCATCACTCACTTGGAGAGACTGCTAAGTCACAAGTGTCACTGGCTGATATGCTAGTTGCATAGTAATGAACTCAGCCTCAAGCACATGATCATCAAGCTTGATGGTCCCTACACCCCCAAGTCTGGGTTCAGTGGCCCAATAGGAAAACCTTTGGAGAAGATCAATGACATACCTGTCAACTTTAGCTTCAAGGCTCTGCCAGGAGAAGATATAATTGAACTGCCAGAAGACATTGCACAGAACCTTAGCACTGACCAGAAGAACTGCTACCTACAGTTCAAAGCTCTCAAGACAGGAGATTTGAGCAAGGAAGTTGCTGGTCTGAAGTGTGGCCACACTGGCTGACTACAGGCAGTGATGGGCATCGATACATGAAAATCGCTAAAGCGATACCGATACATCGATACATGAAGAACGTCTTAGGCGATACCGATACGCCGATACTTTCTAGATGTCTTAAGCGATACCGATACCGATACATGCATCGCCGGTACATTTTTATAATTATTCATTTAATATGTAGGTATTAGATATTATTGTTTATACTAGTAATTTGTACGCACTGTAAGTAAAATCAACGACATTTTAATGGGTTTTATAGATGTAAATAAAAACGATTGTTTTATTTAATGAAAGTATGTTGTAATTTTGTAGGATACATGAATGACTGAAAATATTACACTAACAATTAAAAGTAATTACTATTACCCTTCAAAAATACCAGCTGGCTAAACATCTGGTCAGACAGTCTATTCCTTTTTGGAGCGTGAATGTGACCAGCCAAACTAAACAACCGTTCTACAGGAGCAGAGGATGGTAGTGGTGTGTTATACTTCAGGAAGACCTGTAGAATTCCTGGGTACTGCCTCAGAGATTGGAGAGAATGACTTCCGTCACCCAGATAAATATAACTCAGTAGTGTCATATTATAACATCTATTTATATATTTAAAAATTCTTATTGTATCGATGTATCGAAGTATTGATTTTTTTCGATACATTTAAGAAAATTGACCTTAGCGATACCGATAAATCGATACTTTTGTCAAGTAGCTAAAGCGATACCGATACCGATACAAAAGTATCGATCGATACGTATCGGCGATACATGTATCTCGATACTGCCCATCACTGACTACAGGTGAGGCTCTGTTGATGCTGTGGATGAGGTAGCATGGTCTGAAGGGGGAGGTGTTGAAGAAGCTGGAGGTGCTGCTGAAGTTCTGCCTGGACTTCTACTTCAAGATGTATTTTGAGATCAAGGTGAAGCACCACATGAGGTATGGATCCCACCATATTGTGATTGCTCTGGGACTGCTGAGAAGCCAGATCTCTGAAGTCAGGAACATAATCACTCGTGTGATAGTTCATGGAGCATATCATTAGTGATGCGAGTCGTTTTTTATTGTGTCGTTTTTTTTGTTTTTTTTTGTCGTTTTTTTTGTTTTTTTTGTCGTTTTTTTTGTTTAAAACGAAGGTAGTCTGTTTTTTTTGTTTTTTATTGTTTTAAACTTATTCCATATTTTTCTTCCTTTAATCTAATAAGTATATTAGTATTACCTATAATTTACTATACTACCATGCTTATACGGTTGTACCTAGTATATATAGTCATCTTTTAGAAAAATTGAATCACGCAAAAAGTATATAATAGAAAGGAAAAACAAACCCTCATTTTTATATGTATATATATTTTTTAACTAGAACATAAAACATTCTTCCTCGTTTCAAACATATACATAATTGTGATTGGCAAGAGTACCAGTATATATATTCCAGATCGAAAAAAAAAATTCACCTTTTTTTGAACCTTTTTGTTAACCTAATGTTGGTTAACCTTCATTTCCATGGAAGAATCATCACTAGATTGGATAGAGCTGTATGGATATTACTGTATGTGCTAAATGATCTCGGAGGTAATGAAAGGGCGAAATAGAGGTGTATGAGTTTGTGTAGGTATATATGTGAGTATGCATGCGTATGTATCTGGAATTCTGGATGTATGCATGTGTATGGGGTATACAATAGATATAAATGTGTATATAAGTATTTATGTATATATTGGTATATATGTATATGGGTGTATGTGTATGTATATATATATATGGATGGTCTCGTGGGGGGGGGGGGGGGATAGTTAAGTGGGAGATTCAAAATCCGAGGCATGGATGGGAGAGTCCTGGGAAGGTTGGACAATGGGCAGTCAGCTCCCAGCCAGTGTTCTCGCAAGTTTAATGGATCTCAAGATACAAGACTTTCAGTTCAAGAAAGAGGCCAGTTTTTTCTGTAAATAGGCTGAAAAGGACATTCTATACTGGTACCATATGGCCTATTTTATTATTTATTTATTTATTTTTATAATATATATCATTGCAAAAGTATACCTTATAATTAAATTGGCAATATCTATATTAATTATTAAAAAAAACAAAAAAAAAAAAAAACAAGAAAAAACAACAAAAAACAAAAAAAAAACGCTTTTTTTTACATCACTACATATCATGCTCACAGTGAGAACCTCATTGCTATTTTATTTATTTTTATTCACCAATCAGCGACGAACATAATCTATATTCCTTTACCAGAACTTGGGTGGCCAGAGAGAGCACAAAATTGCAAGTTATTTGAAGTATGGAGGAAGATAAGCTCTGTAACAGCAACCGTTTTCACTCAAGGAAAGGATTTTCTTGCATTATGCATCTATATAAATTATAAATTCATGAATTCTTTATGAAATTTTTTTACAAAATGTGATAAAAAAGTCTTGGAAAAGTCCTGAATTTTTTTCTTAAATATCTGTGGGAACCCTGGGGTTGACCCACCCCTCGGACTGAAGAACACTCGCGTCCTCCTCGTTCAAAGACTTCTCGTATGTCTTATTTCCGCAAGTCTTTTGACCCCTTCGTGGGAGCAGACGACTTTGACCCTGATTACCCTCAGTTTCTGATCCTCAGTTCTTCCGCCTCTCCTCCCCTCTCACAACGGGATGTTTTTGAGGTCTACGATGACTTCACTTCCCGTTGTGGCGATCCCCGACAGATATGGCCCCAGAATGATGGCTTTCTTGTGGTGGAGGTCTCCTCCAGAGCCCAACACCAGAAGGTTTTGTCCCTCTCGACCCTGGCTTCTGCTCCCCTGGATTGTCTCCCCCACTCTTCTTTTAACACTTGAACAGGCCATCCTTTAACACTTCTCACTCGTCTTTCCTCTCAGAAGGTGACCCGTGTTTACCCCCCACCCCCCACCCTCACCCCCGGTATGGTTCAGGGAGCAAAGATTCCATCTCCCTAATTGATCCTGACTTTTGCTCGTTTCCAGTTATCTGAAAAAATTAGGGCCGGTTAGCTTCAATTTCAGGTCCGCCGTTATATTCCCAGGCCACGCCGATGTTTTACTTGTCAGAGATTCGGACACGTCAGTAAGACGTATCGAAGTTCCCCTGGTACTTGCGTCAATTACGCATCTCCGACGCATGGTTCCTTCTGTTCCAACCCTCCCCGCTGTGCCAACTGTGGAGATGACCACACCGCTGCCTCCTCTACCTGTCCGACCTACCTATTTGAGGCTGATGTCCTGTCAGTCCGAGAATCTGACAAGGTCAATTTCCAGGGAGCGATGGCCCGTGTTAGATCCCTCTTTGTTCGCCCCGGGCTTTCTTTTGCTGAGACTCTGCGTCCTCCCCGCCCTGTTACCTCCCGATTGCTTCGAACTTTGGTCCACACCGTCCTCTTCCTCATCCTGTTCTAGGCCAGATCAGGCCCCATCCGCCCGTCCCTCTAACCCTTGCGTCATCGTCATCCCCCGTGTTCTCTTCTCCATCCGTTCGTCCTCCCGAGAACTTCCAATTCCATTGTCCCCATCTGCTCCACCTCTGGTATCTAGTCTACTTACCCACCCTCCCGAAACCATTGCTGATATCTCAGCATATATATCAAAAACCGCTCCTTCCTCTGGTCCCTCTTCCCCTCCCCGCTCTTCTGTTAAACTACCCGGCGTCTGGGCCCCTCTGCCAAGCTCCCTTGCTCAGGCCCTCCGTCTCCTCGTCCTTTCGCTCCGTCTCTCACCAGTTCTCTTCCTCCTACCCTTGTATCCCTTCCGCCTTCAGTGATATCACTCGTTTTGCCGGCTCTTCTAAGTTACCCTGTTTCCCTTCGCGACCGGCCCCTCCCTCCTCTATTTTTGATGGTGACCATGCGGCCTCTGAAATTCAAATTTAAGCCGACATCCACCCTCTCCCACCTTCTCCACCTTCCCGTTCCCTCGTTAACCTCCCAATGCCCTTGACATCTTCACCTCCACCCCGGAAACCGGATTCACCCCGGCCCGCTTTGTACATCCCTTCTCCGTCCCGCTCCCTCCTTGACCTCCCTATGCCCCTGGCATTCTCTCCTCCACCCCTACCTCAAAAGTTGGATTCACCCCGCCCTGCTTCGTACCCCCATTCTCACATTCCCCCCTTCCCGAAAACTAAACCCCCCTCCATCTCTTTTCATCCTCCTTTTCTCCTTTCATCTTTAACCCCCCCCCCCCCCACACACACACACTCTGTCAGTTCGCTCTTCTGGCCACGCTTCTAAATCTCGCCCGATTACGTCTCTCGCTCCCCCTGTATCCGCTTTTGATAGCAGTTATCCTTCAGTGTAATTGCCGAGACTTTCTCCCTAATTGCGAGGATTCCTCCTCCTAATCCAGGATTTTGATCCAGTGTCTGCCTTCAGGAGACCCAACTTGGGGTTCGCCCCCTTGCGCCCTCTCCGAAGGTTTTCTTCGTATATCTCTCTCCCCCTCTGTCCGATGCAGCCCCCCGTGGGGGTACAGCCGTTTTTATCCGATCTGACGTGCCGTCTACTCCCCTTTCTCTCTGCACCCCTCTCCAGGCAGTAGCGGCCCAGGTTTTCCTTGACCGTTTATATTCAGTTTGTTCTTTATATCTACCCTCGTCACAGGAACTTTCTGGTGACGATCTTTCTGCTCTCCTCTTGCACCTTCCTCCCCCCTTCCTCCTCCTGAGAGACTTCAACGCGCGCCATCCTCTGTGGGGTGATACTGTCACCAATCAGTGGAGTGGCGTTGTGCTCCCTTCTCTCAACTACTTCTGTTTGTCTTCTCAACACCGGCCAGCCCACAACTTTTCACCTCCAGACCCGTACATTTTTCTCCATCGATCTTTCGCTTACTTCTCCTTCCGCCTTCCTTGACCTGTCTCGGTCTGTCACTCCAGACCTTTACGGTAGTGATCATTTCCCCCTCCTCCTCCATACGTTCCGTACTCTCGGCCCCTCCGCTCTTCCTACCCAATGGTCTCTCGCTAAACCTGACTGGCCTCGTTTCTACTCTGAAAGTCAAACTTCTGCAGCTTTGAGTAACTTCCCGACTGTCGATGCTGCCTCCACCTACTTCACCGATCACATCACTTGTGCCGTTCTGTCCTCCATTCCTAAATCAACATTTCCCCGCACCTCTGACCCTTCGGTTCCATGGTGGACCCCGACATGCGCTCTGGCCTCTTGCCGTCCTCAACGCAATCCATCCCTAGAAAATTCAATAGCCTTTAAACGTGCGCGAGTTCAAGCCCGTCGCAGTCTGTGAAGCCCGCCGTTTTTTTTTTTTGGCAAACTTAGTCTCCACTATCACCTCCCGCACCCTTTGCTCCCGAATCTGGAACAAGATTCGGAAAATTTCCGATAAATCTTTTATCCTCCTCCTCCTGTCATTACGATAGACGGACGCCCAGTATCCTTTCCTACTGCAGTGGCCGAGACCTTGGCCTCGACCATAGCTTCCATCTCCCGACATGACCACCGTGATTCCTGCCTTCCTCCGACGTAAGGCTTTGCTTGTTCGCTCCCTTCGCCTTTTTCAGACTCCCAATAATTTCTTCTATAACTGCCTTTTTTCCATGTCAGAGCTGAGATTGGCGTTGGCTTCCTGCGGCAACTCTGCTCCCGGCCCCGATGGCATTCATTTCGAAATGCTTCGCCACCTACACCCTTCGGTTTATTTCTTTCTCCTCACCTTCTACAATTGGATTTGGGTAGAGGGCATCTTCCCCTTCTGTTGGAGGGAAGCAGTGGTGCTGCTCCCCTTCCCTAAATCCGGTAAGGACCTGACGACATCTTTCAATTACCGTCCAATAGTCCTCACCAACTGCCTCTCAAAACTTTGAGAGATGGTTTCTTAGCCACTTTCCCTTACACTACACAGACCGGTTTTCGCAGGGGCCGTAGTACCACTGACATCTTAGTTCAGTTGGAAACTGCGGTCCGTGTGTCATTTGCAGAGCGGCGTCATGTTTATGCAGTCTTTTTTTATTTGGAAAAAGTGTGACACCACCTGGCGGTGGTGGGTCTGCCGAAAACTTTATCTCTTGTGTTTCCGAGGTTTTCTCCCTTCCTTTATCTCTAACTTTTTGTCTTCTCGTTTTTTTCGTGTTCAGGTGGGTACCCCCCTCTCTTCTGTGCATTCGCAGGAGGGGGCGGGGGTCCCCCAGGGCTCTTGAGGTTCTCTCTCTCTCTCTCTCTCTCAGGAAAGATATTGAGAGGCTGGAGCGAGTGCAGGCGAGGGCCACAAAGTTAATCCCTTCCGTTAGGCATATGGGCTACAATCGACGGTTACGCGCCCTGAACTTGTTTTCGCTTGAAACTCGGAGGCTGCGCGGTCAACTGATCGAGGTTTTCAAGCTCTTACGAGGGTTCAACGATGTCGATTTTAGAAGTATGTTTAGTTTAAATGATAACCCAACTCGCAACAATGTGTTGGAAGTTGGATTTGAAACGGTTTAGGACTAGTTGTGTGGGAATTACGTTACGTATAAGATCTGTGACACATGGAACAGGTTACCTTCGGAAGTTGTGAACAGTTCCTCTGTGGATCAGTTCAAGAAAAGGTTAGACGAAATCTTGCACACTATTTGAGTGTGTAAAGACATTTAGGACTCAGTCTGCGGAAATTTTTTTCCTGTAAAATAGTTGATATCTGGAACCAACTTCCCTCAGAGGGATGTTCCAGTCAAAGTGTAAATCTGTTTAAAAATAGGCTAGACAAAGTACAGAACACACTCATAGTTTAAGATTAAAACCGCAGAAAACTCTGCAGGAGTTCGCTTGCTCGGTGTCTCTGTGAGCAAGCTAAATATAGAGCTATTTTATATATTCTCCACTTTCCTGTAAAATTTCCTTGGCTACTTTTCCAGGGTCAAGGTATTTTCTTCAACCTTTTTCCGTACCTGCCTCTGGCAGGGAGGAGCGGAGGGTGGGAGAGAGCCTTCTACTTTTCTATCCAGTTTTCTACTACTGCTAGCATAGTTTGAAAGACAAAATTTCCCTGGCACCCGTTGCCATTGGTACCTCCTCGGTATGGGCCGCAAGGCCTTTTGAGGTACTTCTTTTCCTTGTAACTCCTTGTAACTCTCTCTCTCTCTCTCTCTCTCTCTCTCTCTCTCTCTCTCTCTCCGCAGGGGGTATAAACTCCGCAGGGGGTATAAAGGTTATGCACGTTCCTTCTGGGTGTAGTAAACTTTATACTTGGGGTGTGACAGCCCTCCGGTCCCGAGTCGTGGGATTCTAGAGAAATTGGCTGCCAATTCCTTTAGGTTCTCTCTCTTTCGGGAGGGCGGGTGAAGTCTGTTGTACAAACCTGTCCCGTGGGTTACTAGGACCCCTTCCCATCCCACTCTGTCCTTTTAGCTTAGGTTAGGGATGTTCTCCTCTGACTGCAGAAAAAAAGAAAAACTTTTAGTATTGTCTTTTTCTCTACTGTTACGATTAGGACGCTACTGCTATCTCATGCGTGGGAAGAGAGGCTTGGAACCTCTATAAATAACACCATTTAACTTCAGTTGTAGGTAAATATTTAGGGGATAATAGCGAGTAGGATTGTTGACCATTTGGATTCTTACAAGCTACTTGGGGACTCCAACATGGGTTTTAGATGGCATAGGTCGTGTCTCACCATCATGCTCGAGTTTTTCTACGTCATGTTGAGTGAGTATGATAAGAGTAGGGCGATTGATTAGAAGGCCTTTGATAAGGTACCTCACCGCCGGCTAATGGCCGAAGTGCGCGCGCTGGGTATTGGTGGGGAAGTAGGTAGGTGGATTGGAAACTGGCGAAAAATGCCACAAAGTTAATCCCTTTCGTTAGGCATATGGGCTACAATCGACGCTTACGTGACGCGGGTTCAAAGATGCCGATTTTAGAAGCATGTTTAGTTCAAATGATAACCCAACTCGCAACAATGGTTAGAAGTTGGATTTGAAACGATTTAGGACTATATATGTGGGAATTACTTTAACACGTTGATAGTTTAAGATTAAAACATAAGAAAACTCTGCAGGAGTTCGCTTGCACGGTGTCTCTGTGAGCAAGGTAAATATAGAGCTATTTATATACTTTTCTATCCAGTTTTCTACTACTGCTAGCATAGTTGAAAGACAAAATTTTCCCTGGCACCCGTTGCCATTGGTACCTCCTCGGTATGGGCCGCAAGGCCTTTTGAGGTACTTCTTTTCCTTGTAACTCCTTGTAACTCTCTCTCTCTCTCTCTCTCTCCCCCGCAGGGGGTATAAAGGCCCCGCAGGGGGTATAAAGGTTATGCACATTTCTTCTGGATGTAGTAAACTTTATACTTGGGGTGTGACAGCCCTCCGGTCCCGAGTCGTGGGATTCTAGAGGAACTGGCTGCCAGCTCCTTTAGGTTCTCTCTCTCTTTCGGGAGGGGGGTAAAGTATTTTGCACAATCCCGTCCCGTGGGTTACTAGGACCCCATCCATCCCTACTCTGTCCTTTTAGATTACGTTAAGGTTGTTCTCCTCTCACTGCAAAAAAAAAAAAAAAAAAAAAAACTTTTCTTTTAGTATTAAGTCTTTTCTCTTTTACTATTAGGACCCTACTGCTACCTCATGCGTGGGAAGAGAGGCTTTGGAACCTCTATAAATAACACCATTTAACGCTCGTAGGTTGTGAGAGACTGGGATGGAGGGTCCCAGCGTAGGGGCGCGATGAATGGAGTGTGGCTAGTGCCCCGTTAAGCCCATTCCTAACGCGTAATGGCTTGACCAGCCCCTGCGACGCGTCTTTGGTGACCAATTGATGGTGCATTGGCTGTACTGCTCTGAGGTGAGAGGGCTTTACTGCCCAGCTGGCTGCCAGGCCAGCGTAAAGTCTCGGGCGTAGCCTCTGGGTCTGGTGGGATATCCCTTGAACACTGGATTCTAAGAGTCTGGCCCACTTGTGAGTGACTAGTAAGACTTAGTAAGGGGCTGCATCTCGCTGTCGCTCCTGGCGGAAAATCCGTGACGCTTGCGTCGCGAGTGTTTGTCAGTTGGTATAGCGCACGTTTGGGGACGGTCCGGCCCTGGGGAGACCTTTGGTCGGTGCGGCAGCAGGAGAGGTGTAGTCTTCTGGAAGGAATGAACGTCACTTGCGAAAAGGCGGTGCGGCTACGCGCGGGATTAATTCACCCCCCCCCCCCCCCCCCTTTTTAATATACTGGTCATAACGTTTTTGGATAGTTTTCATTGCTAGAACGCTTTATCTTATTCAGAGTATTCAGAAAAAACAAAAAAAAAGAGAAAATATGGCAGGGCCAGCTAAATTGAAAGCAGAATGCTTTAAATGTAAAGTTAATCATTGGTGCGTAGACTTCCCAGAGGGTAATATCAGCGATATCACATCCCTTAGTGTATGTTTGTTTTGTAAACTTAGAGACAACCACGAAAAGGAAGTTAAAGAGCTAAAGGAATAGTAAAAAAGCTTGAAGCTAGGGTCGTAGCACTGGAAATCCAACCCAGTGGACAAGATCAAATTAAAAACACACCAGCAGATTCAAACTGTAAGATTAAGTATCAAGAACAAAGGGAGGGCTCAAAGAAGGGGCTGATAGAGAAGGGTGGGAAGGGATCGATAGAGAAGGGTGGGAAGGGGCCTGCTGATGGCCCAAAGAAACCGAAGGATGTAGCTACCTGTCGGGGTGGGTCGGGTGGTGTAACTGCGTGTATGGGTGGCGACGGGTTTCGAAAGGTCTCGGGCAAGAAGGCTGCGAAGCCGAAGCCTGAGACCCCAGTTGCCCCTGTCAAGACCTCTAACCGCTTTAGTCTCCTGTGCTCGAAGGAGGAAGACACCGTTTTGATTGGGGACTCGCAGATCAGGGGCCAGGAGAAGTACTTTGCTTCTGCAAACCGGGATGGGAGGAAGGTAAGGTGCTTACCTGGGCGGGGAACGGCGCACTTAAGGAAGGAGGTAGAGAAGGTGCGCGTGGATAGTCGGAGGACTGCGATCGTTGTCCACGCTGGTGGCAATGACCTGTTCCTCAAAGGCGGTGGGGTAGGTCTTACAGAAGGGATCATCACCGAGATCATGTCTCTTGCGGATGATCTAAAACTGAAGACAGACAGGGGAATGTTAATGGGTATTTTACCGCGAATGAATGTCAGTGACCACTCGCTCAGTAAGGTCATTGGCATCAACGAGAGGGTACAAGACTTGTGCGTTCCGCTGGGCGTGAAGTTTATTGACCCCTTCGATGCATTTTCGGGTAGGTGGGACCTTTACCAGAGGGATGGTGTCCACCTCAATGACAAGGGTAAAGGTGTGCTAGGCGCGCTGCTCGACCGGCACCTATACAGAATGGTGAGGTCGAGTCCTGGGAGAGATGATGGGCCCCCACCGGGGAGAGATGAGGATGAGCCGGTGGCGGACGTACCTTCGACTGAAGGGTGCGGCGAAGTACAGATGGGTGACCCTCCTCCTACGTTGGAGGGGGCTCAGTCTCCTGTGGAAGTTGCCCCCTCGTTAGTGAGGGGCTCTTCAACTCCCGACAGCCTTGGCTGTTCGGGAAACGGGTCGTGCTAGGGGGCGGTCAGAATAGGGAAGGCTCCCTCCGTGCAATGCTTTTTAATGCTAGGTCAATTAGGAACAAGTTTCGCGAGCTACGGGCGCTCTTAGCATCAGAATACCAGGATATCGTTGCTATCACCGAGTCCTGGATTCATACTGATCGTAGGGACTACGTTGGGGAGTTCGAAATTCCCGGGTATAGAATGTTTCGCAAAGACCGCACCCGTGGGGAGGGGGGTGGGGTACTAATATACGTCAGAGACACGTTGAGTCCGGTTGACTGCCAGTTCCGGTCGGAACGGGAGCTGCTTGGCGTCGATCTGAACGTGGGAGGGACGAACTATAGGTTAATCTTGGTGTACAGACCTCCGCATCTCCTCCTCGAGGAGGATACAGCCCTGTACACCGAACTCAGTAGCCTGCTAGGGGATAGGGTGTGTGTAGTTTTAGGAGACTTCAACTGTCGCGGCATAAAGTGGGAAAACAGGACTGCCGATGCTGAAGGGAGGAGGCTAGTTGACTTTGCTGATGAGAACTTCCTCACTCAGTGGGTCAACGAGCCTACACGAGGCGAAAGCGTTCTAGACTTAGTATTCACGACCGAAGACAACCTCGTCACTGGCCTCACCGTTGACGAATCGTTGGGCGGGAGTGATCACGGTATTATTAGGTTCCGTGTGTGCGTCCCTCGGGTGAAGCGTAGTAACTCGAGAGGCAGTAAGCTCGATCTCCGGCGGGCGAACTTTGTTAGCCTCAGGGATAGCGTAGCAGAGATGGGGTTAGAGGTTGGCGGCGATGTTGAGGGAGTGTGGAGTGCATTCCGGGATGAGTTTATGGTGCTGCAGTCTGCTGCCATACCCTCAAAACTGGTCACCCCTGCTTCAACGCAGCCTAAGTGGTTCAATCGTGGCATCGCTTCGGCTATCCGAAATAGGAAAGTAGTGTATAGGAGGGCGAAGGCCAATCGTTCCCACGAGAACACTGAAGCGTATGTCCGCCTGTGTAGGGAAGTGAAGGCGAAGGTTAGGCTAGCGAAACGTAACGAAGAACTACGGGTGGCAAGCCTCTGCAAGAGGAACCCTAAGGAGTTCTTCAGTTATGTTAATAGTAGAAAGCCTATTAGAAGCATGATAGGTCCTTTAAAGGACGGAAGCGGCGTTCTGCGGACCTCCGACGCGGACATCGCTAAGGTGCTTAATGAGTACTTTGCGGGAGTGTTCACCAGGGAGGATACCCGCGTCATCCCCGAGCCAGCTGTGAGGCACGAAGGTGCTGACCTGGATAGTGTTAGATGTACCGCGACAGTCGTTGCTCATAGAATAGACAAACTGAGCGCGTTTAAGGCTCCTGGGCCAGACCAGTTTCTCCCCAGTGTTTTGCGAGAAGTGCGCGACCAGGTGGCTCCCCACCTGGCTACAGTCTTCAACAAATCGTTGGAGATGGGCCAGGTGCCTGGTGACTGGAGAGAGGCCAACGTGACCCCTATCTTTAAGAAAGGGGATCACGAAAGTCCAGGGAACTATCGTCCTATTAGTCTCACTTCAGTTGTAGGTAAATTATTAGAAAGGATAATAGCTGATAGAATCGTTGACCATTTGGATTCCTACAAGCTGCTTGGGGACTCCCAACATGGGTTTAGACGGCATAGGTCGTGTCTCACCAACTTGCTCGAGTTTTTCCACGTCATGTTGAGTGAGTACGATAAGAGTAGGGCGATTGATATACTTTATCTCGACTTTCAGAAAGCCTTTGATAAGGTACCTCACCGCCGGCTAATGGCGAAAGTGCGCGCGCTGGGTATCGGTGGGGAAATAGGTAGGTGGATTGAAAACTGGCTAAGGAATAGCGGCAGAGGGTGGTAATTAAAGGGCTAGTTCGGGTTGGGCCTCGGTCACTAGTGGGGTTCCTCAGGGTTCCGTTTTGGGGCCACTGTTGTTTACCATTTACATAAATGATATCGACGGTGGCATCGTCAGTCGGATCGCCAAATTCGCTGATGACACCAAGCTTGGGGCCAATGTTGGGACGCCCGAAGCGATCGAGGAACTGCGTGCGGACCTAGGTAGGATAGGAGAGTGGTCCGAAAAATGGCAAATGCCGTTTAACTTGGGTAAATGCAAAGTGATGCACATTGGCTACGCCAATCCCAAGTCGGACTACTCGATGTTGGGCAGTAATATCGAGGTGACTGATTTAGAAAAGGACTTGGGTGTGCTAATTAGCAGCGACCTTAAGTTTACGAAACAGTGTGTAGAGATGGAAAAGAAAGCCCAGAAACTATTGGGTTATATCAGGAGGCAATTTCAGTTTCGGAACAAGGAGATTGTGCTCTCACTGTACAATTCCCTTGTTCGGCCGTACCTGGAGTATGCTGTGCAGTTCTGGTCGCCCACCCTCAGGAAAGATATTGAGAGGCTGGAGCGAGTGCAGGCGAGGGCCACAAAGTTGATCCCTTCCGTTAGGCATATGGGCTACAATCGACGGTTACGCGCCCTGAACTTGTTTTCGCTTGAAACTCGGAGGCTGCGCGGTCAACTGATCGAGGTTTTCAAGCTCTTACGAGGGTTCAACGATGTCGATTTTAGAAGTATGTTTAGTTTAAATGATAACCCAACTCGCAACAATGGTTGGAAGTTGGATTTGAAACGGTTTAGGACTAGTGTGTGTGGGAATTACGTTACGTATAAGATCTGTGACACATGGAACAGGTTACCTTCGGAAGTTGTGAACAGTTCCTCTGTGGATCAGTTCAAGAAAAGGTTAGACGAAATCTTGCACACTATTTGAGTGTGTAAAGACATTTAGGACCTCAGTCTGCGGAAATTTCTTTTCCTGTAAAATAGTTGATATCTGGAACCAACTTCCCTCAGAGGATGTTTCCAGTCAAAGTGTAAATCTGTTTAAAAATAGGCTAGACAAAGTACAGAACACACTCATAGTTTAAGATTAAAACCTCAGAAAACTCTGCAGGAGTTCGCTTGCTCGGTGTCTCTGTGAGCAAGCTAAATATAGAGCTATTTATATTCTCCACTTTCCTGTAAAATTTCCTTGGCTACTTTTCCAGGGTCAAGGTATTTTCTTCAACCTTTTTCCGTACCTGCCTCTGGCAGGGAGGGAGCGGAGGGTGGGGAGAGAGCCTTCTACTTTTCTATCCAGTTTTCTACTACTGCTAGCATAGTTTGAAAGACAAAATTTTCCCTGGCACCCGTTGCCATTGGTACCTCCTCGGTATGGGCCGCAAGGCCTTTTGAGGTACTTCTTTTCCTTGTAACTCCTTGTAACTCTCTCTCTCTCTCTCTCTCTCTCTCTCTCTCTCTCTCTCTCTCTCTTGGGCGGGAGTGATCACAGTCTTATTAGGTTCCGTGTGTGCGTCCCTCGGGTGAAGCGTAGTAACTCGAGAGGCAGTAAGCTCGATCTCCGGCGGGCGAACTTTGTTAGCCTCAGGGATAGCGTAGGAGAGATGGGGTTAGAGGTTGGCGGCGATGTTGAGGGAGTGTGGAGTGCATTCCGGGATGAGTTTATGGTGCTGCAGTCTGCTGCCATACCCTCAAAACCGGTCACCCCTGCTTCAACGCAGCCTAAGTGGTTCAATTGTGGCATCGCTTCGGCTATCCGAAATAGGAAAGTAGCGTATAGGAGGGCGAAGGCCAATCGTTCCCACGAGAACACTGAAGCGTATGTCCGCCTGTGTAGGGAAGTGAAGGCGAAGGTTAGGCTAGCGAAACGTAACGAAGAACTACGGGTGGCAAGCCTCTGCAAGGGGAACCCTAAGGAGTTCTTCAGTTATGTTAATAGTAGAAAGCCCATTAGAAGCATGATAGGTCCTTTAAAGGACGGAAGCGGCGTTCTGCGGACCTCCGACGCGGACATCGCTAATGTGCTTAATGAGTACTTTGCGGGAGTGTTCACCAGGGAGGATACCCGCGTCATCCCCGAGCCAGCTGTGAGGCACGAAGGTGCTGGCCTGGATAGTGTTAGATGTACCGCGACAGTCGTTGCTCATAGAATAGACAAACTGAGCGCGTTTAAGGCTCCTGGGCCAGACCAGTTTCTCCCCAGTGTTTTGCGAGAAGTGCGCGACCAGGTGGCTCCCCACCTGGCTACAGTCTTCAACAAATCGTTGGAGATGGGCCAGGTGCCTGGTGACTGGAGGGAGGCCAACGTGACCCCTATCTTTAAGAAAGGGATCACGAAAGTCCAGGGAACTATCGTCCTATTAGTCTCACTTCAGTTGTAGGTAAATTATTAGAAAGGATAATAGCTGATAGAATCGTTGACCATTTGGATTCCTACAAGCTGCTTGGGGACTCCCAACATGGGTTTAGACGGCATAGGTCGTGTCTCACCAACTTGCTCGAGTTTTTCCACGTCATGTTGAGTGAGTACGATAAGAGTAGGGCGATTGATATACTTTATCTCGACTTTCAGAAAGCCTTTGATAAGGTACCTCACCGCCGGCTAATGGCGAAAGTGCGCGCGCTGGGTATCGGTGGGGAAATAGGTAGGTGGATTGAAAACTGGCTGAGGAATAGGCGGCAGAGGGTGGTAATTAAAGGGGCTAGTTCGGGTTGGGCCTCGGTCACTAGTGGGGTTCCTC